>JANIJG010025427.1:0-65217 GCA_024611175.1 Megaceryle torquata
ATTATATAAAAATATACAATATAATTTATAAATAGACATTATAAATAATTTAATAAGTTATAAGATCTTAAAATATAAACTATTTAATGTAAAATATTTATATTTACATTTACAAGAATTCACATAACTAGAAGTTGTCAGTCAATATATAGTCTATCACATGAGATGTTACATACCCAGTAAAGTGAGAGGACACATAAGATAGATACTCAAAGAATAGCTATAATTTGTCTGATAACATACACGATGTTTGAATTTTGGGCAAAGCAACAAAGTATCATCTAGGAATTTATTTTTTTTTTCAGTTAGGAAGAAAGCTTGTGCAGATGTTGAGCTCAGAATTTACAGAAACCCAGACGTTTGTGTGATTTGTGCCTCATGGTGCCTTGGGCTGCTGCCAAAAGTGTAAACTGCTCAGAGACTTTTGGGTTCCCCTGAGATTACATACTCCCTGTAATGCAAGATGTTTTTAAAAAGCAATTTACCCATTGTGATATTCAACTCCTAATGAGTGGATCTATATTTCCTTCCGGGTCTTTTCTGCTTGAAAATCCTGGCAAACCTTGTAATGAGTGTTGTGTAATCTCTGTCACTTGACTGTGGCTCTAATTTTAGGTACTGATGTTTGATTTGGGCATTTTTAGTACTTTAGGAGAGACCAGAACAAATTGCATTTCCCTGTCCTGCATTATTTTGAATCTGAAGTGCTCTACCTGTAATCACATAATCACCAAGAGCCTGATCCTTCAGACACTTACTGCTATGTGCAATGTAAAAATGTCAATGGGACTGTTCATAGGACTAAGTACTGTTTCCCAAGATGAAGTGTTTGCAGATTTTGGTCCTGACAATGCACATTTGTGTGCCTGTCTCCAGACACAGTGGAGAGGCTATTGCTAAGGGTACAGGGTTCTTGGAGCAAATAGCTCACGCTTCAGGTTGCAGGCACCAGAAGAAGTTAAGCACTGCATCCCAAAGAGGGTGGCATGAACTACAGGGTGATGAGTCTGACTCATCAAGTAGTTTTAATAATTTGTCCTTTATATTGATGTTGCTGTAGACTTAATATTTGTGCAGCTGAAAGTTTTGAAGCCGTGGTTGTATCTAAACACACCTGTTTCCTGAGACTATGTCCTAAAGCAGGAGGAATCTGAGGACTTATCTGAGCAGGACATCACTCCTACTGTACTTCACAGGCTGGTCTTCAATGTGATGTTGCTTGTATTCCAGAAGGCAACATCTTTTCTTTCTAGCTATAGGTGGGAGTTAATAGTTTGTGGAGGGATGTATAGGGAGGAATTGTTTTCAGAGAACAAGAATATGGAACAGAAATATTTTTAGAGACCAATGCTTCAGTACTGAAATGGCAAACCTCTATGTTGGTATCAGAGGTAGAAAGATTGGGCAAGCTGTTTCTCAGAGAAAGACGTTATAATAGAGGCATCATATATATACATATTTGAACTACTTCTAAACCCATTTTTGTCACATCTCAAAGACAGTTGAACTATTAATTTCCATTCTGCTTGATTTGAGACTACTTGATGAGTTCTTGTGTACCTCATTAGTTTGGAGAGGCTGGTGTTTTGTGACAGTTAGTCATCAACAATTTGCGATGCTTCTCTTGGGGTGGTTTGCATTTAAGTAATATCACATGGATGCAGAAGAAACTGAGACTTTTTCTAGCTTATATCAGTTTTCAAATACTCTCAGATCTCCTCTGTCTTTTCACTTGGAGCATTAAGACACTCACCAGCCTCCTGAGATCCATGATAAACGTGAAGTAGATTCCCTGAAGTGTTTCATTTAACATCAAGGGCAGCAAAAGATCTAGCACTATCTTCAAGGCAGCTACAGCTCCCTGATTCTCTGCCCAGCCTTGGACACAGATTTGAGCAATGTGAGAGCTGCTCTGACCTGTGTCATCTGGCAGTGGTCCCCAAGAGCTTGTTTACACTGGATATTTTTTCATTAGACTGCAATTACACCACTGAAAACTATGTGAGTGTGAAAACTTTGCACATGTGTAGCAGAGGTCACTCAGGTAAGGAGCTTTATTTTAAGTCACTTTTAATACCAGTGTGCTTATATCATCAATAAACACTTTCACTACTGACAAACCACTACGTAGGCCATGCATCAGCTGCGGATTGACAGAATGTGTTATGTTACCACTTTGTGCCTTAACTCCTGGTCCCCACAAAGTGCAAGAGGTGGCAGCTGACTGAGTCTGCAAGCAGACAGCTCTGTAACATGCGCAACATGACAATCACTCCTCACACTAAGTACTTTGCAAGGAGAGGAGTGATATGAGGGGTTTACTCCAGTTTTATATTGCTCCCTTCAGCCAAATGATCACATGTTCCTTTTTTCTTTAGGACCCCTGCCTTATCAAGGGCTCGATTCTGCAAGGTGTTGAGCCCTGCTGTGAGAGGCTGAGAGCTCTCGCTTTCCCTGCTGTCAGTAGCCAAGGAAAGCACTCATGATCCTTCAGGAATGCTCAACACCTTTCAGAAATAATGAGCACCTTCCAGTAGAGGAGCTGGGATAAATGACACAGGAACAGACTAATGCTTTGCATTTGGACCAGACTGTGCCTTTGAAGGACATGAGGAAGTTCTTTATGCTGGACTATAAGCCTGCTTCTGCTTTGACTGAAGTGACTAGTATTTTAATTTTGTACTTTGATGTAGAGAGGAGCAGGACTGGACCTGCTGTGAGAGTGATTGATTTTCATCAGCCTGTGAGCAGCAAACAGTAAGCAGGGCAGGTTGACTGCTGCACAGCATCACTAACAGATTCAGTTGCAAACACAGCATCACGATCTTTCTCACACTTCCCTCCACCCACCTTCATCAAACAGCTCCTCTTCATTAAAGCAGTGCCCCTGCTTCTGTGCTTGCTTTAGAAGTGTTATGACACTGCTGTGAAGCACAGAATTCCCTAAAGCCTTCTGGAGAAAAAAGATAAATGATGCATCCTGAGCATGACTAAAGACACAGAAAAAGGAAGAACACAGTGCTGATTTCAGCAAATATCTGTGCTTCCACAACACTTAATTATTGTTAGACTACTTCACAACCTTGTTGTGTTAAGAAACATTGCAAGAATAGCCATGAAGATGACATAAAGAATGAAGTGAGCAATGATTTTCCTCTGCCCCTAATAGGACTGACATTTAATTTGGCCACAGCACCTGCCATTATGGTTTGAAATAGCGCATGAACAATAACTGAGTCTCATCTTTGATAAAATTCACTGTCTGAGTTATTTTAAATGTGCTTATGTCATGTTCCTGTTGTTTGACTTTATCTGAATGGATCATGTTTGGAGGATGTACATAGATAAACAGATATGCTAATAAAAAATACAATGATTGATTAGATACAAACAACGGGGAGACAGAAGTGCAGTCTACAATGAGCTCTAAAGTAAAATTGGTTACTAATATAACTGAAAAATGTATGTTGGTCATTTAAAAACACAGGTGACAAACCTTCCTGTGGTTTTCTCATTTGTTTACTTCCGCGTGTCTAGAATACATTTGTTAATGTAGCTCAACAGAATGATGAAAGAAGGGAAAGAAAAAGAGTGATGCTTTCTATTCTAGTAACTACAATGGGGGTGGATGGGTGGGTGAAAGGGAAATGTAGGTTTCAATCTGATGAAGCAGCACATGCTATGCTCCAGTTTTATGGTGCAGGGTTGTTGCCATTTTTTAAAGCAATAAGTAATACATGTCACAAATTCATCATCTCTGGATTCAGTCTTCCTTGTACTATCTGTCTGCCTCTTTCACTAGTCCTTTAGTTAGAGCTCACGCTTTTCTCAGGTGTCTTGGCCATGCTGTGGTCCTTTCTTCCTGCAGAACTAGCGGGTTCTTTAAGACAGAAGAGCACAAAGAGGGATATTTAGTTTTGAGCCCTGTTGGACTTGTAGTTCTTTCTCTTTTTCAATTCCCATAGTCTCTGCTTGTGGAGAGACTACTCACTTTCAGAGGTTTTGGCAGGACTCACCATGCAACACCATCAGATGGGTCATCTACTACAGAGTCTGAAGACTTAAACTGCCCATAGATTCTAGAGATATTTACAATGATTTCATAATCAACCCGACTCACAGAGCTACTTCCAAGTACAAAACCTCACTCACACATAAAAAATAAAAATAAATGTAAGGGTTTAGAACAAATTTGCAATTAATTTTGGTTTGCTGGAGGAAAAAATAAAGCAAAACAGAGTAACTGGAAAGTTAAATACTCTCAGTTCTCAAGCATGCATTCTTGAAACACTTTGTTCCACTAACTTCCAGAATTAAGAAACAGAAGTGAACACTGTAGCAGAAGCCTAGATTCAAGAAATGTCAAAGAAAAAGAAGAAACTGGTAGAAAAATCTGGATTGTCACTGTCGTTATATGGCATTGTAGCTGCAACTTGGTAACGTGCAATAAAACTGAGATGAACAGTTTGCTCTGAAGAGCACTTAAGTTATGGAATAAAATCACATGCATCAAAATTATGGCATAGCCTTCTGCATTGCATAATGTATTGCATAAGAGAAAATAGAGAATAGCTGTTTCACATTAATACTTTGTCACATGGGCAGGTCATGAATGCCAACGGTGAATGAAATTTCACTGGAGAAAGCAAAACAGAAAAAAAAAAGTTTCTGTTTCAGTCAACTTCAAAATTACACTCCATTCAGAGTAATTTTTTAAGCTATTATTGTTATAAGCAAGATGATTGTAACTAAGAGAGGCTTGACAGAAGGAGGGTATTTTTACTATGTCAAGTGTCAGGCCTTTGGATTTAATCAAAAGATCATTTAAGTCTCTTTGCCTGTAATTTCTCAGCTATAGACAGGATCCTTATTTCTGTGTATTTTTCTTACAGCAATGGTCAAAAGAAACATTTTTAATTGGCAGAGGAACTCTGGCACTGAAACTATTTTAATTACTTGTTTCTAAACATAGAATGCATATAGAATTTACTTTAATGCTTTATTAAATCTTGCTGCAATACTGAAATTTTCCATTTAGCCTAAACACAGTTTTACATATTAAAAGAAATAAAACTGAAGGGAAAGCAAGCCCACACTCTTTATTACGTTCATCTTTTTTTAGAATGACAAAATTAAAACAACACCCACATAAAATATAATTGCCAACATCATTCCACTTCATTTTTCAGAGCCAAAGAAGACAAAATCCATCATCCCCACCTCCAAGTCAGCTGCTCAGCTTTTTTTTTTCTTTTTTTTCTTTCTTTCTTTTTTTTTTTTTTCTCGCCGAGAAAATTGCTAAACCTGTCTCTGCCCAGAAGAGGAGCCAGTGAGAAGAGCTCGATTTTAGCGCCCTTGCACTGAACACGTTGGGCTCAGAGGACTAACCTTCTGGAATTTCAAGAGGTCTAAGGAATGTGCTGGATCAGACACTGGGGAGGCGCTTTTTTACATAATTAACACACTTTTTTTAGTAGAAGACTGCCTCAGGCCCCTTGTGGCTATGAACTGCTGGGTTACAGGTCTCTTTTGCAAAGCTTTTACTTAATTAACTAAGGGAATATATGTTTAAGAACAATGGGTGAAAGGCACTTGAGTAAGAGAGGAGCTACATGCAAGGTCTGATTTAAACCACATGTGTAGACCACAGGGTGGTGGCTCCCCAGCTGCAGTCCATGTACCTTTTGCAGTAGATCATACAGTCCACCGCTGGGTGCATACCTGGGAATTACTTACCAAAGACTACTGATGATGCAAGAGGAATTCACCAAACAGCTCTGTAGGCTGACACCACAAGGAATGATTTATCAGTGTATCATTTTAGGTATATGCTCATGATAATCAGGCATCAAGATGGAGGAAGGTTTGCTATCTAGTTCTACTTATCCTATTCAGAGGGTTAGTAAAAATGCAGTGGGCAGGGGAGGAAAACAGACATCTGCTTTAATGTAGGTCCAGGAGGCAACAACAGAGATGGAGTGGCACAGACCAGGGTAGGTAAATGGCCCTTGGTTTCCAGCCTTTGCTGGAGCTCTGATACTATGCCCTACTACTCTTACTTTATGGTATAAAGCTAGCACAGATACACCCTCCAATACTGCAAGTGAATCTGCATTTTATCTGCCTGGATGTGGTACTGCGCAACCTTCTCTAGGTGAGCCTGTGTTAGTGAGGGGGTTGGACTAGATGATCTCCAGAGGTCCCTTCCAATCCCCTGCCATTCTGTGATTTGGGTGTCTAGAGAGATGCACAGATACCTGTATACAAGTGTTGAGAGAAGCTGAACCCTGCTTGGTATTAGGGGAGATGTCGATGGTCAGTTGCTGGTGCCATTGTTCCTGGCAGCGTACAGGAGATGTGGCAGACTGAATTAGGAATTAATCACTTTTGATCCAGTTACTCTTTGCTGCTAATCGAATTCTTGTTGGAGCTCAGTGTTAAGTTCAGTGTTGTTTTGGAGCGTGTCCACACTTGTGCCAATGCAGTTCAAGTGGTACACTAATGAATATACTAACTGAATTAACTTTTCTGGTGAAGACAAGCTCTGGAAAGCTTAAGCCTTGCAGAAGTCTTTACTGAAGATCTGTACAGTGAATTCCATTTTGTCCTCTTTGTGAAGATTGTATCATTGTGTTGTTTACTGTTACAAAGAGAAGTAGTATAGAAAGACATACAGAAAACAATGGTATTTGATTAATGGTGTGGCATCAAATTGTATATGTGAGGAATACAAGTACAGGAGAATTTCTCAGGTTGGTGTTTTGTGGTTGGGGGCTGCAGAGCTCTGAAAGGGCCATTTGTATTACTTTGTGCAGAAGGAGTTAAGGACTAACATCAGCAACACACAACTTCCTCTAAACTGATGGTTTAAAAGCAACTTAAAAAAAAACATATTTGAACTGGCGTTTTATTTGTTGGCAACATGTTATTTACATAGTTTTCTAACTTTTTTTACTTAACAAAATCTTTTATTTGTAGTTGCCTGAAAGGCATGGTACCAAATCATTTGCTCCTCCTTCAGTACATTCCTGTTGTCTTCAAAAGACTGCTGTTATAAGAAGTGCTTGGTTGTGCTTTATTAATACAAAAGAGGAACATGATATAAATAAACTGCATGACTTGTGTGCACTAAAGCTTTGTTAACCCGAAAGTTCCCGATTCATGTCAGTGTTCGCGCGAGCTCTCACTGCTCCTCTGGCTGCTGCACAGCCCTGATTCAACTGCAACAGCTGCAGCAGTTGTTGAAACGGCCACAGGATAACGATCATTTTTCAGGACAAAGGCTGCAAATCCCGTTTCTTTTAAATAATGGAGAGCACACATTTACATGGCAGATATTTGCATTTTAGGTTGCCTGGAAACTTAATGCCTCTTCAGATGACCTAAACTGGGAAAAAACCCCAAACTCTCACTTGTTCATACAACCCACACATATGCAGAGTTAATCATTACCCATAACTTTAAAGAATTTTAAAAGCTGTTTTAAAACACGAAGTTAAACATTTAATATATTAAATACGCGTAACATAGAACGTGAAGAAACAGCAGACTCGGCGCCTTTTGAACCTCCTGTGGCCTAGCCCGCCTCGGCCGGCAGGTCCTGCTCAGGACGCCCCGAGGGCCGGGCGGGTGGAGGCGAGACCGGTAGCGCGCCCCGCCACCGCTCTGGTTTGGAAAGGACAGGAGTTGAAGGGCAGCCTCACTCCCCACCACCACATGGGCGCTGGCTAATGGCGCTACTGGGTACCCTAGGAGCCTCCTTCCTTCACCCAGGGGAAGCCACAGGCTGGTCCGCGGGCCGGCCCGGGTTAGCGACGCGCCAGTTCCCCAACGGAAACTACAACTCCCGTGATGCTTCGCGCGCGGCGCGGTGCATGGCGGGAGCCGCCATCTCCCCGAGCCTGCGGAGGGGGGCGGCGGTCAACCGCTTCCCCAGCATGAGCGGACGCGCGTGCGCAGGGAGGGCGCGGAAGGGGGCGTGGCCGGCAACGCCGGCCCTCCCCCACCCGCCCCCTCCTCCCGCTCCTGTGTGTCGGTTTCGGGCTCCCGTCGCCATTTAGCGCGGAGACGTCTTCGGGGCGGCCGCGGCGGCTCTGGCTCCATCTCCCTCTCCCTTCCCCCCCTCCTCCTCCTCCTTGCCGCGCCACCCGGACTCGGCTTCACCTGTGGCGGTGACGGGCGGCCCCCGGTGAGGAGAGGCTGCGAGCCACGGGCGGGGGGCAGGAGGAGGGTTTCCGGCTCTGTGCGACGCGGCGGCGGCTGTTGGAGGGAGCGCGGGCTGGCCGCGCGCGGGCGGTGGCTGCCTGCCGGGAGGTGGAGGCCGCGGCCGCCATGGGCGCCCCTGTGAGGCGGGCCTGAGCCCCCGGGCCCCCTTTCTTTGCCACCTCGCCAGGGTGAGGGCGCTGGGCCTGCCCAGGCCTCCCCTGCCCGCTGCGAGTGACTGAGCGTGCAGCTTCCTCCGCCGCCGGCGTGTGGGGCCTGCTCCCCCTCTCCCTACCTCGCCTCCCAGCCCTTTCCCCTCCCTTCTCTGCAGGCCCTCATTCCGAGGGGTGTCCGGACCTTCTCCTCTTTTCTCTCCATCCCCAGGGAGTAATTGCAGGTCGCTCCTCTCGCCTTAAAGCACCCAGGCGAGACACCGGCTTCTCCCTAATCGGGGGCCTGCCTCGGGGCGTCTCCCTCCTCTCCTGGGCCCGGTGCTTGGGTTTTTCCGACCCTTGCGGCCCCCATCCCCGCGTCCCGACTCTGTTCCTGGTGCTCCATGTCGGCCCCGTTGCCCGGCTCCCCGCTGCAGGATGGATGCAGACACTGATCGGGGACCCACCCCGCCGGCCCAGCCTCCCCAGCAGCCGCCTCCCAGCTCCGCTGTAAGGAGCCCTTGGGACCCTCCTCTGTTGCAGCTGCAACGGCAACCGCGGACAGGCGCGCTCCCCGCTCAGTGACCGGCCCCTTCCCTTGCCTCTCCTCCGCTGCCGCCTCGCCCTAGCAGCGCTCCCCCGGGGCATGATGTCGGGGGGCGCAGGCAGCGGCACCCCGGCCCCTCGCTTCCTGGCTCCCCCGCCGCCGCCGCCCAAGAACGGTTCCAGCTCGGACAGCTCCATCGGGGAGAAGCTGGGAACCACCGCCGACCAGGGAGCCTCCGGGTCCGGTGGAGCAGGCGGTGGAGCCGGGAGCGGAGGCCGTAGTGAGGAGTACCGGCGCCGCCGCCACACCATGGACAAGGACAGCCGAGGGGCGGCAGCCACCGAACACCGCTTCTTCCGCCGTAGCGTGATCTGCGACTCCAACGCTACGGCCTTGGAGCTACCTAGTTTGCAGCCCGCAGCGCCTTCGGCCCCTGTCTCGGGAGGCAGCGCCGCTCCCTTGGTCTCTCCCCCCGAGTGTGCTAGCCGGACCTCTTGCATCGCTGTCAGTGCCGCCCAGGCCCCCTTGCTGCTGCAGCAGCCTCCGCCTCCCGCCCCGCTTCCCCTCGAAGGACAGTCTGCTCAGGAGCCCCCTGCCACGAAGGATGCTGCCCCGCTACTACCCAAGGAGGAGGAGGAGGATGAGGCAACTGTGCTACCCCCTACCAGTGCCGCTGGCAGCTCATTAGCTGCCAGCCGGGAATTTGAGGAGCGCAGAACACAGCAGGAAGACATCGAAGAGCTTGAGACCAAGGCAGTGGGCATCTCCCCGGATGGCCGCTTCCTGAAGTTTGACATCGAGATTGGAAGAGGCTCTTTCAAAACTGTGTATAAAGGTCTGGATACGGATACTACTGTGGAAGTCGCCTGGTGTGAGTTGCAGGTAAAATAAATAAATAAAAATTGTGAGTTACCAAACAACAGTCACTCTCCCAGGTGCTAGGCTGTGTGCTTGAAGGAGGCAAAATTGATCAGCTCGAGGCCTGCGTATTCAGACAGGGAACTGTGGGCCTTACCTGAGGTGCTTCTTTGGAAGAAAGGTGCAGCCTTTCCTTAGAGTCAATTTGCCTTTTAATTCTTTTAAATACTTTGTTCTCTCAAGATTTTTTTTGTAGCTTTCATCAAAACTACAGTTCTGTTTCTTAGAGCATCTTGCATTTTATGCTTCCAAAAGATAGCTTGGAGGATTGTAAAAATACTTTGTATGTAGGGAGGCTGAGGTAAAATATCTAAGTGAATGTCAACTTGAACTAGCTTTGTTTTGTCAAGATTTGTTTAGGTGTTTTTCTTAGAAAAAACACTAAAATGTTAATTTCACAAACATCTTGTATGTTTCTGGCAGTGGCTTTTTGTAGGGCGTAACTGTAGAGTATACACAAAGTCAGGTAGTGCATCACAGTTTTGCAAAGCAATTTTTTTCATTCTGAGTTTTAGGGTTCACACCTGACAGGTGTGAGGAAAGGAAGAAAGTAATTCTCTTTTCTGAAGCTTTAAAAAAAAAAAAGTTTAATCTTTCCAAATTGACTGGTGGATTAAACTGGACAAAGACACCACTCTTCTACCAAGTTTCTAGCCTGAGCAGAGACTGAGTTCTGTAGGAGTCCAGTCTAATGATGGCAAGAATACCCTTAGTTGTGTGCGAGTCAGAGCTTGTATAACTGAGACGCAGGTTGCTGTGCAACAACCTTAAAAGAAGCAGAGTGAGCTTGCAGTACCAGGAACAAATACCTGGTGTACTAGTTTTCAAAGCCTCAGCATTAAATTAAAAGGATAATGCTTGTTTTTTAGTGTTGGGTTTTGGCGAAATTCATAGAGGGATTTGTGTAGTATGGTTTCATTATTGTGTGCATCCCTGTCCAATTTAGGGAAGACAAAAGAGCATTGGGTCAAAATCCCAGAAGTCTTTGTGGGCTTTTCAAGCAGGTAGCTGCTCGCAAACGACTGATTACAGTAACTGCACCAAACTGTTATTTCCCTCAAAAGCAATTTTATGTCTATTCCAGTCAAACTGAGACTGGTGGAAGTAAACTTGTTCTTTGTGACCCTTAGGTGTGCGCATAACTTTTAAATTCAAATAGTGAAATGGTCCATTGTTGGTCTCTGCTTAAGCTTTTCATGTGCAGTTTGAACTGAGAGGAGATTCATAATTCACCAAAATTACATGACTTTTAATTGAAATTTTAGTCTTAGCAATTTTGGAGTTCCTTGACTTTAACCCCTGAAATCTGTTTTCACACTTTCCTTACTGATCGGAAACTAATGGCAGATTGGCATCAATCACTTTTTGCTAACATTTCCTCTATTGCAGTGTCTTAATTATCGTCAGTACCATGTGGATAAACTGTCTAAACTGTCTACTTCTTTGAAGTAATTTAATAAGGAAGCTCATTTATAAAGGCCATATTGCTGAGCTTTCAATTGACTGAAGAATTTCATGAATAGTATTTAAAATGACAGATTGCGAAAAGCATGAATGAAAATATTTGCAGGCAGGGAATATTTGATGTTTTTGTTGGAGGTTAACTACCTTACAGGAGTGCCTTGTGGATTATATTATTCTGAAGGCTGTAGTTTTCTTCTTGTAAGGAGACTGTTTCAAATCTGTCACTTTGGACACGATATAAATTTTATAGCTGTTAAAAGTATTTGCTAAAGGAGCTAGACTCTACAGCTGGTAGACTATTTTAAGATTATGCCCTGTTTGTTTATGTCTAGAAATAAAAGGAGGAACTTGGTATTTTTTGCTGTAATAGGTACATCCTCTTCTTTTTCTAGGAAAATATCTATTTGACAGGTTAGTAATATTTATTATGCACAATTTCTATCAAAATATGATCTGGATTCACAAAGGTGGACTGAAACTTAGTCGTCATTGGTTTTCCAGAATGCCACGGTCTCAGAATTGGTGAACCTTCAAAGCATAATTACTTTATTAGAGAAGTGTGAGTGATCTTCTTTTGTGTATATTATGCTAACCATAACTAACTGATGGTTGGTTTTGATTGTCTTGAAATAATATTCCTTAGCAGTAGCAGAGCCTTTCTTCACTGTATATGTGCTTGCAAGATTAGGCATACTATGTGTCCTACCTCTCTAGGGTCTTCTGAACAGTACTACTGTAGGTGCTGCTGGAATGAGGCTGCTTAGCATGATTATGCAAACTAAATTATTCCTCTCATGGCTTGTCTGAAGTTAATAAAGGTGTATCATGGATCTTTATTGCAAGATGTTTGACAGAATGGGGGGAGAACAGTTTGTACTTTTGCGGAGTCTTTGGGTGTATGTTCTTTTAAGGCTTTTCTAGCATACCTGAAATGTTTCAGTGTCTTTAAAATCCCTGTTTGGATGGAAGCAAGGTATCAGCTCATTTCAGCTCACTTTAACTACAGCATTTCAATGTTGGAGCACATTCTGTAGTAGGAATCTTGTGGAACAAGGACAAGGCAGAAGGCTTTGTGGTGGTTTCTGTCAAAATGACCTTTTATTGCCAAATGATGCAACTATACCTAACTTACACGCTTTATCGCTACAGCACACATACATAAAATCTGAGAATATCGGTATGCTTCCTTTCAAAAGGAGTTTGGATGCTGTTTATCACAGGTAGCTTGAGTTCCCAAGCTGCTGATACCATGGAGAACATTGCTCTGTATCCTTGAGAAGGCTCTCGAACTGGATTGCAATGCCCCTTCATGCTTGATGCGCGCTGATCTGTGGAGGACATAAAAGGGGAAAGAGCTGAAATTCTATGGGCCACTCAATGGTGTTCTTAGTATCTTCAGCAAGGGAGGTCCCAATTGAGATACTAGTTTTTCTTGAGCTGTGAAAGACAGGAAGCTCTGTTTTGAAGGAACTGAGTATTTCAAGGTTGCATATAGATATGTAACAAAATCCTAACAAAGGTGTGACTGATGGGCTTATTCTAGTTTACTTAAAGGCCTGTCTGTATAAAGCAAATTGTAACTGAACCTAGTTTTAAATATTAGATGCAGGTGTTTAAATGTGAAATATCTGCCCTGCTGTGAGCATGGTGAGCTATGAGTTGCTCAGCAGCAGCTGCTTGGGGCCAGTGCTCAGCTTCAGTTACTGCACAGAAATTGTTAGTGTAGTGTTAGCTGTCAAAGACTTTTATTCCCATTGTAGAGATTCATCTCAGCCCTAGTTATTCTGAGTCAAGTGTGCCTCCTACTGTTGTCATTAGCACATCTCATAAATTGAGTGTGGGAGTAGTTAAGGTTACTGCTTTAATGGTCTTTAAGTAGGTAGAAATTGGCAAAAGTGGTTACTGCTGCTGTTTTCTATTTTAATTAAAAATAACTTTCCTTGTACAACTGTGTTACTAGTTAGTCTTTTTAAATTACATTTGTCACCTCTGTACAATTCAGGTAACATTGTGGCTAAAATGTGATGCCTTTTTCTGTTGCATTAGGTTTATCGATACAATGTGATGTTATGCCAAAGGTAGCAAGAGTCACATAGTTAACTGTAAAAGCCTAATCTTAGTGGTAATATCTCATCCTTGGAGTCACTGTTTCAGTTTGAGTTGGTTTTAAAACAAAGACTGTCACTTAACTTCTGGTTTACAGAACAATACAGGGTGGTGCAGTCACTTGCTGGACTGCAAAACCTTGTATCTAGAATGAACAACATAACCCAGAGTAATCAAATTAGTAACTTTTCAAATATGAAAGTGTGCTTGATATGGAGGTAAATTTGGCTTTTTTTTGAACTGTGTATTTGTCAGGCATTTGAAGACTTACCTTCTTTTGGTTGGACAGTGTCTTCCCTTAAAGGAAGCCCCCTTTAGAAATATGTTAGATAATGTAGATAGATATTTACATCAGTTGAAAAAGCATTGCTGGTATACTGCATGTGTTGGAGAAAAACACCACTTGTCTGGTACGTGCTTTATCACTCCTGTCCTTTGTATTTCTTTGACAGAAAGGGTAGGTTGGTCAGTCAGCAGTTACAGTTCACAAATGTGTCTTCCTGCTGATATGTCACTTTGTGATTCTTACTATGGCATTAGTGCAGTGTTACTGTGCTTAACGTGGGGTGCTGAAGGGGAAAAGGAGGTTGATGGCTGTCTCTAAGTGCGGTAGAGCTTCTGGGAGTAAGAAATGTGTTGGAGAGGTGAAAGTGGCTCGAAGAGTATGTTGTACTCATTACTTCTGGAGGGGACTCTGAATGCAAATTTGATTACCTTTAGTAATTATCTGAATGATGAATTTGTGTAGGTTTTATGCATGCAATTTTGTTGCAGACTAGTAACTGTAGACCAAGTGTACTGTAGAAATACTCCAACTTGAAAATGGATTTTTCTTTACATAGGCAGTAGGAATGAAAAAAAATTGAGAACAAACAATGCTGTAACTGATTGGGAGCCATGAGATTGTCTTGTCACTTCATTGCAGGAAGTAGTGAGGTGCTAAATAGTATTTCTGTATGTCAGAAACTTCCTGAGTGAAATGTTAACTTAAAACTCACACTACAGGAAGTTGCTTAGATATGATGTATATCTTCACCTTTAGTGACACTTCAGATTTTACAGTACCTTTCTCTATCTTGTAGACTTAAAGCTGTATTTAATACTGATTTTTAGGTCAGCAGACTACAATGGAGTGTAGTTTCTATACTGTAGACTATAGACTCCATTGCAGGCTTTCTGTGATAAATATCAGCTTACAGAAGTCAAAGTGTAATTCTAAAAAGATCTCTTTGCTTTCTTGACTAACTGAGCAGGGAACTTTTCAGAAGCTGCATGTTCAAGTTTGACAACCAAAAAAGGTCTTGTATCATATATCTGTGGCATCCTGTAGGTATTTTTTTTTTAAGTTACTTACATAGTGCTCACTAGGAGGCCTGACTGAAAGATGCTACCTCTAAGGAACAATCACATAGCTACATTAAAACAAAATGGATAGCCAGATCTAAACCTTTGTGCAGTAAGAGGACATGGAATTCCTCTGTCAGTCAAGTGCTGTTGGAAAATGATTGCTTATATTCTGCTAGTTCTGGAGGAATAGTCAACATTCTGAAATAAACATTCTTTGAAAGATCTACTTGTGGCTTAATTGTGAGTATTTAAAAATATATTTTATAAAACTTTTACAGAAAGGAAAGTCTAATGCAGTATGATGACTCACATGCCTACCTGGTACTTCCTATCAGTGTTTAAAATACTCTGCTTATCTGTGAGCATTAACTATACGTGGCTACAGCCACAGTAACAGCAGCAGTGTGCCTTTTGTTCGTGGTTACTTCTGGGTCAGATGTATAATTGTCACAGATGTAGATTAATAAAGGTATGTGACAATCACTGTGAAAATCATTTGGTCCTTATTAGCTCGCTCTTTTCTCAGTTCTACAAGTTCCGAAATACTGAAAGCAAGAAGCTCTAAAGCCATGTGTATAATTGGCTTACAGCTCTTTAAGGTTGCACTGGATTTCCAACTGTTTTAAAGTGTGCAAATGTAGAGAACTTGAAATGTTATGCAGTAAAGTCTAAATTTTCTTTTGGTTTTCATAGGGTAGAACAAGTTGCTGTTACTTACTGGCTTGAAATCTCTCATGTGAAAATTTCTCCTTTGTTCAGAGAGCAAAAACCAGCCATATTCCTGAGTGGTTGTGCTGTAACTGATACAATTGACAGCTTGATAAATGACATGGGAGAGGAGCCAGACTAATTACCTGCAGATATATAAACAGTGGTCAGGATAACTCAGAGTTTACAAAGGTGACCCTGAAAGAGAGAAGGGAGCTTTAGTGTACATTCTGGAGCTGCAGCTGTTAGGAGACCTCTACTTAGGAAAAGAATCTTACCTCAAAGGGATATCACTTTTGGAGATTGCCGTGGTTCAATTTGTATTGGCTGGTTGCGAGGCAATAAATAGAATTGGATAAATACAATGTGAAAATGCAGCAATTCTTATGGAAACAAACAGGTTCTTAGTTGTTAGTTTGTGTGGATTTGAGAACTGCAGAATTAAATCTCTTAAATGAGATTCGTTTTGGGCTGTTGTGGTTTAAAATAAAAACAGTTTTATAACTAAACTTTTGAGGGCCAACAAACAGTATCAGGACTATAATCTTTTTTTGAAAGGTAAAAGAAACCTCACCTGATAAAACTCCCTGGAGACATCCTGCATAGAGTCCTTTGAGAACTATCTAGCAGAGTAATAAATAAAACAAGCAGTAATAGATCTGTGGTAGTCTCCATGGATGCAGTGCATGGGGCAGTGTCAATTCAGTACCTTTAGTAACACCCCATGGGGCCACATCTTCTTTTTCTTTTGCCCTTTTTTTTTTCATACCACCAGCTTGTTAAACACAACAGCTTCGACTGTCACCCAGATTCTCCGTACTGCATGTGGGACAAAGCTTGTGCTAAGCAGTGGCAGCCTCAATGCTTAATGCTTCCTGTCATTCATCTCTTCAGAAATTCTTACTTCCTGTAAAGATTAGTATCTTTTTTTTTTCTGTGATCACTAATTGGTGGTTCTCAGTCATCAAGTTGAAATAAGTTGAGTATTTTTCTGTTTGAATCTTTTAAGTTCACATTTTCAAGATTGTCTTATTCTACATAATCACTCTAACCTTTGGGCTATAAGGAAAAGCAATATCATGCAAGTTTTCAGTGCTTCTGCAGCTGGGCATAAGACCTTCTTTTGCAGAGCATGTAGGGTTGGTTGTTTTTTTTTTTTTGCTATGGTATAAAGTTACTGGCTTTGACTCTTAAAGCAACATAATGATCCCATGGTTTTCACTTGATCATGATGTGTGTACACTGTGTCTGGGAAAAAAACCACTTTTCCAGTATACTTGAAACTTCCTAAATATCAGGATTAGTACTGCTGCTTGAAAATTAATTTCTTGGAGTAGTTGAAGGCTTATATCTAACATGAGACATCTGAAAATATTTTCAAATATGATGTTAAAATTATTGTCCTAATAAATATTTTATACTGGCTTCATAAGTAGTTTTATGGAAGCTGCTTACAGTCCCTAGGATGATCTAGGTGATTTTGTGAATCACTTAGGTTGTGTGCTGAACCGTAAATAGTGTTAGAATGTCTCTGGTCAAGATATTACAGATACCCTTCATTCTACCTCACTTCCAACTTCCTCAGCTTGTTTAGAAATTGTCATACCAGTACTTCTCAATGTGTGGTTTTGGTTGCCATCATAATTCCATTTGGGAGAGCTGAGGGAAGTGAAGAGATGGCTAGGACTCAATCTGTGGCTCATTTGAGGTAATCTTTGAGAGAGGGGAGCTTGCTTACTACTTGTCCACAACCTGCAGAATATTTAGGTCCATTCTTAAACATACATCCAGACTTCATTCTAGCCGTTAGCACACGGTGATGACAGGTGCATTGCACATATCCAGATTATTCTAAAGCACTTCCAGATTTGCCTGGGTAATTCCAAACAGCAGTGTTTATCACTTTGCCTGGATCAGAAGCAACTTAGTGTGCTCTCAGTTTATTTTTCAGCAAAGGAAACTGCAGCCTGCCAAAAAGTGGACTTTTATGGGTAGTTCTTTGTTTGTTTTCTAGAAGCTATAGAAGTATTAATATCTATCTGAAGAAGAAAGCAGTTATGAGGATAACTCATTCTAAATCACTTAGAGGCAAACTTGATAAGCTTGGATTTATCATTTTAAGTCCAAGCAGAATCTTTGGGAATGCTACCTACATACTTAGAAAGTAGAAATCCTCCACAAAGTGTGTTTATAGGTGATGACCATCTACCTTATAACTAAAATACCTATGAGTTTTTAAGTGATACATCAATGAAACTGGAACAAATGCTTTCCCCAGGGTTGTGTGTTTTAATCTAAGTGATACCATTTCTTCTCATACTCAGTCTGCCGGAGAACATGATTCTGAAGTCTTCTGGTTCATCTGTTGGCAGTAGTCTGGGCAACAATTCTCTGGAATACCTGTTCTCAGGACAAGGTTGCTGTGATGCTTTAAAGTCTAAATTTGCAAGTGATTAGCAGGGCTCTCTCTAGTGCGTTACTGGTAAGACTGAAAACAGAGGAAGCTTTGGCAGCTCTGGTAACATCCACATCACAAGTTATGTTTGGAGCCATAGTCCATAATGGTTCTGTTCTTATCACATCTGTTAATAAGCAGTCATTGATAGAGACTTAATAGCTATACACTGAACTGCTATTTTCTGCTTTAGGATAGCAGATGATGTGGGAAATAAGCTTTATTAGACCCCTTATATGAGAGAAATTTTGTTGTTTTGGTTTAGCAGTTCTGGATCATCTTTCATCTGGATGGTTTTGGTCATTTCTAATGTCATTGTGACAGTAATTGAAGATCATGGGTTCTGATAGCAGAATTGGGGCTAGCAACCTAAAGCAAAAGCTACAAAGGGAAAAACTCATTTAAGTGATTGAGAGTCTATTTACCACCATTTAGAAACATTTGAAAAGGAGTACTGATATCTTTGTGTGCAGTTGTGGCAAATCAAACAACTGTGTAGGAATGCTGAGCTAAACAGAAGATAGTATAAACCTGATACCAACAATTTTATGCATTTTATCTGGTTTTGGCCCATTAATACAGTCTTATGATAGTTTAAGACTATCCTGCTGATGATGTTACCCAGTTTTCCTTGGATGCTTTCCTCTCAGAGTAACCCTGTGACTTGTTTCTGCTTTAACTGTTGCTGGCAAGTTTGACCCTGGTCTGAGTGTATTTTGCATGCTTCTGTGCTGGCAAAGACTAATGACATACAAAGAATAACCCACAAATATTGCTATTAAAAGCTTCAGCAATCCAGACTGATTATCTTAAGGATCTGCAAATCTGTGTACACTTATGTAATATGCATCTGTTAATGGCACTTTCTGAACTGTTACCAGGTTTTGCCTAAAAGTTGCAAAATGTTACCAAGTCTGTTTTCAAATCTGCTTCTTTTATATTAGGTTTTTATTCTTAGAGATATTTTCCTAACATAAAGCTACTTTTGATTTATGTCTCTATTCAGCTGCTTACAGCATACTTTCAGTTGGGGAATACAGGTTGTGTATCTGTATAAAAATTGAAGATGCTAACAAGGTGTTGTCTTTTGCTATAGCTGATTTTGACTTAGCCTTTGAGTCTTCACTAAAGAAAAAATGTTAAATTGCATTGGAGAGTGCTTGAGAAGCAAACCATTCAGACAAGTACAGTAAGAAATACTGTCTGAGAAGTGATTGAAGTTTTCTTTTTCTTACATTGCCCTCTCTGGATGTAGATGAGTAGAGACTTTCAGTATGTAGATGGCCTTTGAGGGTGTGTTTTTTCTTTGCATGATTAGGAGCATAGTGGTGTGTTAGGTTTGCCAGGAATAGTGTGCTGGAAATGGAGAAACTGCAGAAATGTCTGATGCAAAAATAAGAATAAGTTTAGTTTTAGAATGTTTGGTTGGTGTGTGTTTTCTATTGTGGTGTGTTGTTTTTTTTTTTTTCCTTTACATTCAGCTTGAGCGCTTTTTTTCTGTGGATGAGCAGCTCAAAAGCAGAATGCATTTCAGGCCCTTTTGTATCTAGGGGGAAAGGGGGGAATACACAAGGCACTTGAATATGATTTTGCAATCCCCCCCTTGATGGCAACTATGAGCCAATTCAGGTGATGGTATGATTCCTATAGCTGATCTCATTCTATAAGCCTGAATGTATCTTGAGAGGTTCAGTATTTACCCTCGGGAATAAGAATGATAATTAAAAAACCCCTAACTAACAAAGAAGCTTGGGGTTGCTGCTGAAGACTTACAATGCTGTAGTACATTAATAGATTGTGTGTGGTCTATACCTGAAGAGCTCTCATGAAAAAAAAACAACTGTAATACTCAAGCTTCCTTTATGAAAAGTACATGTATGTATTTATTTCCTATGAACTCCCTTTTGGTTTTGTAGATTACTTACCTCAGTGTTCAGTGGTTTTTGCTGTTTGTGGTGGCAACAACAACAAAAATGAAAAAAAAAAAAAAACCCAACCAAATAAATTGAGAAATCTGAGGAGGAAGAACAAGGAATTTTGGCCTCTCAAGATGTAATCATCTTATGTTTGCAGAGAGTAAAAAGATCCCAGAGAGTTCTGGTTTGAATTGCATTTGTGCTTGAAGTAAGTTTCACGTACAGATCAAATAGTTAACATTCTCTTGTTTAGGGAATGCATTTTTTTCTGTCTGTGTAGGAGAATAAATCTTTCTAGTTGCTTTAGATTGTAATGCAACTATTTAAAAATGGTCCTATAGTTTAACCCTTCTATCTGGATGTTAGTAATGAAAACAGTTTTGTCCAGATGAGTTTGATTTATTCAGGTGGTATGTCCGTTCATTTTTTGCTTTTTTGACACATGGGCAATTTTTCCCGTGGTTGGAGTTTCCAAGGTGTTTGCATGGCTGTATCAAACAGGATATAGGGCTTGTTGTAGAACTATGTATGGGGATGGTAAATAAAGTGCCACAACAGAAATAAAGCACAAATCTGAGTGTATCAGAGCAACTGAACATGGTTAAATGTATATGATAGCACTTCACATAGGAAAAACAATCAGCTGCCTCTGACCCTTTGGACTAGGGTTCCAAAATCATGTTTTTATTCCTCCCATCCAGTAGGAAATCTTACTTCTCAAATTTAGGTGAAAACTAAGCAGACAGAAGTTTGAGTTATTGATGTTAGAGACCTCAATCTGTCATTACTGTTGTCTTAAGTGGTTTCTTCTAAGGAACATTCAGAGTTGAAAAGGCATTTACAAGACTAAGGTGAGGAATAGCAGGAAAAACTTCTTAGGATGTACATGACATGAATTTTAAAGTTTTAGGACCAGACAAGTTTAAGACAATTAAATGATTCTGAAAATTCATGTTGCTATGAATGGCTAGTTCATGAAAGCATCATTAATATAATAGTTGTACTAAAGTTTGTGGATTTCATCACTGCTTCTTGACAAAGTACCTCCATTTATGTTCTTAGTTTAGTAATACCTTTCTGAACAAGCTACCTACTGTTGACATCTCGGTTCCTCATTTTTTTTACAGACTTCTGGATTAAATATTTTTATAACTTATTTTGAGCATTTTATATATGCATTCAGCCTTTACGCTGTATGGGCAGTGACGAATGATTTGTTGCTATCTGTTGTGGGTTTCATAGATTATGAACCTGCATGTTTCATCTCTGAGGTAAAAAATTTATGACTGTAGTTTAGGTGTTTGAAAGAGGTTTTTTTGGATCCAGAGACATCTATCCCAAACCAGCATCCATGACCCATTTAATAGTAAATAGCTAGCTGTTCCAGCTGTTCTGGATCTGTTTCTGAAGATACATAGAGGAAGAGTTCTGAAGTGTTGAGTTGAACAAGAGTAAGAAAAAATTTGTGGAGTGTTACTGCCCCAAATGTAGAGAAGTTGGGAAAACTAATGTACCTATGCTATAAATGGTTTCTGCCTGATAAACCCCTCATGTAAGATCCCATTATTCCCTGGCACCTGGGAGAAAGCGTCCATACATTCCAAAGGGTGAAAGTGATAGGGTTTTGTATTGAAGGTTGATGATAAACTGATTCAGAAGAATCTGCAACTACTCGTGTAGTGGTTTTTTTTACATAGGAAAGCTAGCAGTAGTGCAAACAGTAATTACATAAAATGGTGAAGCAAAGAAATGGTTTAGTTTTGTGAAGAAAGCTTAAGCAGCTTTAGATTGTTGGGCTAACTGAAGGAAGTAAGCCAGGATCAGTTGTGCTGAAGCAGCTAGTGGTATTTTCAACATCAGCAAACTAATTTCCAAAATTCTTTTTATGGTGACCTCATTTAACTGTTACTGCATATTGCTGGTAGGTGTTCTGAATTGTTTAACTGAAGGCTGGCTTCATTGCAGTTCTTCACTGGTTTGACCTCTGTCAGAAAACAGTTTGGGCTTCTAATGTGGCAGCTTATAAGATAATAGTAATTTCTAAAGTATGCTTGTGTTGTGTGATTTTTTTACTGTTGTATCACATCCAAGATTATGTTGCTCTACTTCTGATCTCAGTAACTTTTTTGCAACAAACCACATGATTTGGATGAACTTGTAAAATTTGAAGGAGTGTAACTACTTTATCTAAAATCGTTGATAAATACCAGGTAATGACACAACTGATCATCATGTTAACTAAGTTGGTGTGGATGAATGCAGTTAAAATGCAGCAGGCTGTAAACGTAGTGATGTTTTAAGTATATTTTGTCACTTAATTGGAGCATGAAATCTGAGGAAGTTGGCACTGGAATTCAGAATGGAAAGAATGAGTTTGGGTAGAATACTATTTCCACTTTCCCTTTAACTTCTGTTCTTATCTTTTCTGGCAATAATATGCAGGGAAATGGTGTCCTTTGTTTTTCTTCTTCCTGTATGGGAATGGTAATTGTTCTTGCTTCTTACCTGTTGAGGAAGTATTTTCATTCCACCCCCCACAACAGAACACTGTATCAGTCATTGCCAATGTAGGGTGTTTTTTTTGTTTTATTTTTTAACTTTGGCCTTCCTGAATCCTCCTGTGGTCCCTGTGTAAGCCATCTGGCAAAACAACGATTTCCCTGTCTCCGCCTCCTCTTTGCCCTCTGGAATGAAGGTGATTTTTGTATCTGTGTTCATCTACCCTCTGTAGAACTACTACTAGCATGGTTAAAACTTGCATCTAATTTTGACTCCTGGAGCTGCCTTCTTTTAGACTTAGGTTTTCCAGCCGGTAAATCAATCTTACCCATGGAAATGTGCTTACGATTCTCTTGGGAATTTGCCTTATAGTCATTCCTGCCTTCTCCCTTCTGAAGCCAAATCTCTTTCCAGGAAGGGAAAATCCATGGACTAGATTGAGCTTCAGCTGAATAGGGTGTCTTATTTCAGGTATACTTTCTGCTGCTTCTCAAATGACCGAAATGTAAGTGACAGCTGAGTTGTCGGTTTGTCCTGGGTCAAGGGCAGTCCAACTCAGCAGTTTCCCTTTCCTCTTCCCTGAGTTTTGTTTGGAAACAGTAGTGATTTGCCATTCTATATAGTCATCCTCTTGTCATGAAGACCAGATGGAAATACGTCAGTTGTTTCATGTATAAATACTCAGTCCAACAGCTGTGAGTTTATCAGGAGTCACTGAGATCACAAGTTGGTGACCAAATTGTTAGTTTAAAAGGCCATAAGCATTACTCTCAACTTGAAATTAAACTGTATTATGAAACTGTTAGAAACAGTCTATGACTCACTGAAAGAGAGGAATGAAGCTGAACCACTTAAGTGGAAATTCCTTTTTCAGGTGAAGCTAGAATTTTTCTAGAATATTACAGAAGTCCTCATACTGATGATAATGCTTCAACTATTGATGCTGTTCCTAAAGTAGCCAGAAGGATTGGTCTGAAATCTTCTAATTGTCTCCTTTCCTTTTGTAGCTTTATTAAGCAGGAACATTTATCCAGACTATTACCTATTGGTCTTTTGACCAGTTGACAATTCTCAGTTTGTGTTTCAATATAGATTTCAGGGGGTGGGGGGGAAACAAACCACGAAAATAACCAAAACAAGCAAACAAAAACCCCCAAATAACAAAAAACTAAGATACCTGATATGATCCTAGCCAACAGTGAATCAGCCGTAATGAGATTCATAATAAATCTACTTGACACTGATAATTAGGGGGGTTAACTTGACTTTGCAGGTTGCAGAGTGTTTTTGATGCTGTCCATGTGCAAATAAGCCTTGATTTATTCCAGTAATACTGAGAGAGTTGGAGTGGAAGCCTGCCAAGGGCCATTGGCTATTTGGTTGCAAAATGCAATGTGTTGCATGGACTGCTGAGCATAATGTGAAACAAAGTGCCATAAAAAAAAACTTCAGTGCTAAGTACATTTTTGAAAAGGCACTTTAATGAGAGAATAGGCATGGTCATTAACTTAAAATAGCTTCTCTGTAGAAAACTAATGTAAAGCAAGATTGTAGTTCTTGAGTAGTGAAGACTACTATATAGGACTGATACTGAATTAGAAATAAAACAAATTTGCAATAATATGCCATGTTTAAATTATGTGATAGTGTAAATGCAGTACTTTACACTAAAAATACCCTTCAACAAACAGGGAAATTGGGCACGTTTAGTTGAACTGCCTGCTACACCAACCTTGAGAGAAGTTGTGCCTGTTTGCTCTAAAAAAACCATTCTACTTTAAGGGGGGCGATGAAGATATTTTTAATGTCTGTGGTTGTCATTTCTAGATAAATGCCATTGACAACACTGCAATCTCCTAGTCTCTGCAGGACAAAAAAAAAAAAAATTATTCCCCTCAAACCACCCCACCAAAAAACCCCTATATAACCACTTTAAACAGGTTGCTTTTTTCTGCATAGATCTCACATTTGCTTCCAGATACGCTGTGTTTCAGAAGTGGTTTTCTTCTGGCTTGCAGAATTCACTAATGTAGTGCTTGTGTGCTAGAAGCCCTTGCAGCCGATATGAAAAAGGTGATATACAGTTCAAGGAGCCTGGGAAGTCTAGTGGGAGTTACAGAGGCTGATGCTGTTCTGGAGTCCTTTAAAGAGGATTTTGTGGCCTTTGGAATGCACATATCCATCAGTGAAAACTCTTGTATTGAAATCCACGTGGTTGGTTTAGATGATGGGAACTGAGAGTGTGCTTCTCATTAATGTATTGATGGTGTTTATAGATGTATATTTTAAAAATAAAAACTTTCCTTGCTTCAGAATCATGATAGACTTAAATTATCCCTGTTCTCTGACTTTCTATAATGCAAGTTGTCTGTGATAGGTTATATTCTGATAAATATTGGTGTTTTTTTCAGCCATGTATTGGTGTGTGATCTCCTGCTTTGTTGTCAAAGCCTTAGGAATTCTTTCTTCTGCAATCTCATCTGAATGGCCATTTTCTAGTTTAGTGTCAGGTTTACAGTTTGAGAGTCTGGGAGTCATCAGTGTGTGCTCTTGAAGATAGCAAGTATAGCTGTTAGCCTAGCTGTCCTTTATGGGTTTTGGACAGTCAGGCGTGGTAGGGTAACAAAATATCTTGAGCCTTGAATGACGACTTCTGTCAAGCAGAGATCAAGGGTCATAGTGATGTGCACTTCATCACATGTATGGACACATTCATCAGAGATAAGAAAAGTTGACTGTGTTACTGGGGAAACCAAGCTGAATTAAGTTACCTTTTTTATCAGTTTAGTTTCACTGTTTTTTTTTTTTTTTGGTAAGCAAGTGTGACATTATTTGGTTTTTAATTCTTCCTGAATAGTGGAAGTACAGAAGTTATTTGTATCTAGCCACGTGCCCACATTACCCCAGTATCTAATAAGACTGTGACTGGTGACAGTATAACTTGGAGACTCCAGATAATAGCCTAAAGTTGTTGTTGTGAGTGGTGGGATATTTAATTTTTTAAAGTTAGTTTGTTTTGTTGTGCTCCCCCCCCCCCCCAGTTGTGTTGGAATATTTGCCACATTTTCTTCAGGGTTCCTACGTGATTCCTGCTGTTGGCATTTATGGAAAAAAGTTTGAATTGGTTGAGGAGTCTTGGCTTCATCTGTTTTCTTGTATTCAGTGTCTGATTAGCACTAATGGTATTGTATAAGCTAACTATGAGAACCCAACTGATCACTTTATGACAAGTATGCCACTTTACCTGAAAAAAGTGGTGCAGAGGAAACTTAAGGACAGAAGGTGTCTTACCATAAGACTTGTGGCATTGCAGCTACTTTCTGTAGCTCTTACTGATGAGGGGCAATATGAGGTTATGGTGCCTTGTAGGTTGTGGATGTTGTGTGGTTTTCCTTGATCCTGACTGTCAAGGAGATGATGTATGTTGTCTAGTCTCCTTTCTTGCTGTTTCCTCTTACCTTCTAAGAAGTGAATTTACCCCACTGGATTACTTGAGGGTCTAATTTGGTTATTGCAGTTGTGCAGCTTTGGATAGAAAGAACCTTCTGAAGTTACTAACAGTAGTTGGAAGGACTGAGTTTCATGCATTGCCTTTGGAGTGTTTTGCTTTAGATAATGTAACCTGTAGAGCATTTCTGATTTTATTCAGCAAAGAATCTGCAAATGGAGCAATAGTTGTTACCTCTTCTCAGTAACTCTAGTCTAAAAGCATTAGAGGAGTATGTTCTCATGCCATGTTAACTAAAAATCCAAGCACTACAGTAGCAGTGAGGTGAATTTGCAAAAGAGAAGTAATTTTGGAGAGTTATTTGGGTGAAATAACATGAAGAGACATGTTGCTTACTTTTGCAGCCCATCTGGGCATTGCTGGCAAAAATCCTGCCGCAACAATATATTATTTCAGTGTTCAGTGCAAGACTTTGGTGACAGTGCCTAAAATGAAGGTTAAAATTATAATTATATGTTGCATACAACTGAATTTAATTTAATTGTAACTCTTCTGGAGTTTGGATCTGTAATGGTCTGCACTTTTTCAAGTTGTCTTTGGAAGAAATATGGTGGTAGTGCTCTATATTTACGTAGTGATCATCTACTTCTTAACTCTTTACCAGGATACATGGAGCTAATACACCAGGTAGCACCACTTGATTCCTGTCATAAGATCCTGCTTTCAGTTGCTGGTCTGGTGTATACCTTAATCACTTGGGCTTCAAGTTATTGAGCTAATTGTCTGCCTTGAGCTTAATTGCTTAATCAGTTCCAGCCAAGATGGTACAGATGCTTCAGAGAAAAGCACTTGCTTTGTTGCATCCCTTGGTGTCTTAAGTTTTTGTACTTCAGAGTTATGAAGGAAGGACCTAAAAACTGTGTTGAGACAGGTGTCTTCATGAAGAGGAATTATTTCCAAGTAAATAATTTTCAGATAATAAAGCTTTAAAATAAGTGACACTATCTAAACTACACTTGAAAACTTTTCTTAAACTGTAAAGACTTGATCCATCTTCTAGCCTGCCAGTAGTCTGTGTTAGCATCCATATGATGCCATATGAAGAAGTTTGCTCAATTTACAATGTGTTGGCTTTATGGTTCACAAATATAGAATTATTTTTTGTACGGTATGTGCAAGTCAAACACTCAGCATGGGAAATGCAAGATAGAAAGCTGTACAACAATTAATTTCCCTTGTTTGTGTAGTAACTGTTTAAGCTGATAAAGTTTAATATCCTCAGAAAAGACTTGCTTCCTTAGGACAAACTTATCTGGGGAAATAGGAATTGAAGTTTTCAAAGAGAAAAATCTTTTGTGGTACAGCAGCCTCTATTTTTGCAGCAGCAGACTCTGCAGCTATTAACCTCAGTGTTCCTATAACAGAGAACTAGCTTTCATACAGGTATGTTGTAGTTAGTCTGATGCAAACATCTTTGAAAATATACTGGTTACATGGTTTTAGTTATAGTAATTTTGTACCTTTCAAAGGTGTTTTTTAATTATTCTTTTAAAAGCAAATGCCATTGTCAAAGCCTGTCTGCTTTCCCATAAGCAGTGAGGGAAAAAAATCACATGAATAGAATGGAGTATATATACTTATATTTTTACTAGACCTGGCAATTATCTTTATCCTTTTCTGTCTAATGTAGTTTAAAATACAGGAGTTTGTCTCTTTACAAATACCTTTTGGATTTTTCACATCAAACTGGACTCTTGATGTTCTGAGTTTAAGTGAAATAGGGCCACTAGCACTGTTACACTGTTGTCATAAAGACTGCAGTTAAATGTTTGTGTTGGGGTTTTTTATGGTGGTAGTCATGATTGTGCAGAGGAAGTGGAAAAGTCCAAAGAAATGTATGTAAAACGTGCAAAAAATCTAAACATAGCTATAATCAGAATAGTATTTGACTGCTTTTAGTTTTGTTCTAGTGTTTAGTATGTAGCACATTGTAAGGGAATTCCTTTTTAATTAGCTCAGAGACAGGTCTGTGCTATGTCTAATGTTGTTTGCTTCTCCTGCGTAGTGGAAAGTTGGGAAGGAAGGGGGTTGGCAGGAGCTGATATAGAAAAAGGCAGTTATACCTTGGATTACCTCAATTTTTAAAAATAAAATTCTGGATATTTGTAGCCGTCTCTTCTGTGATCTTAAGGTTTCACAAGGTGTTTATACTACTATTCCGCCATGTCTTTGTTAAGAACGTGAATTTTGGAGAAAAGCATCTTTTTGTCTATGAAACTGAACACTGCCCATAGATCTCTTGCAAAGTCCTAATTTAAATGTAAGCATACAGAAGTCATTTGACATAACAGGAGTTCATAGTGGCACAAATTTAATTTTCCACCTTGCAGCCTTATATGTATGACTAATTCTGAAGAAGTCGTTTGGACTGAGTCAGCAATTTAGTATGTTGAAAGTGCTGAGGCTATCTTGGTTTGGTTTGTATTAACCATTAATTGCCCTGCAGATGGAGAGGTAAACAGATTGGTTATGTGAACCTTCAGCAGGAGGTGACTAATTATGGTCCAGGTCTGTTTGAGAAAGCATACTTTGAAATAGGAAATTGCAAGAAAGTTTGTGAGATTCAGTATGTGTTGGAAGCATTGGAGAGATCAAAATAGCACCAAAAAAACGTAGCAGCCTTAGTAGCTAAAGTGCTCAGGCAAGCGGGGGGGGAACTGCAGTTCATTGTTTGCAATGCAGACTGGATTTTATTATTTGCAAAGTGAAATCACAAGGGGGAATGTCTGTTTCTGATGGACAGATACGTTGCAGCTCATCCTGAAGCAGCATGTTCATAAATTTTGCCTGCTAACAGCTTTGAAGCTAGGATGGTAACCCTGATTCACCTGACCAGCTCCTGCTTATTGGGCAGCCTGTTGATCTTGTCCCTCTTTCACAATTGCAGGGTGTAAAGTATCAGTGTAGGTGCAGTTAATCATAAGTTTGGAGTTTTAAAGCACGCTACTCTGTACTCCTATATTAATTACTGCTGCTTAATGAAGCCCATTTCCAATATTTCTGAGGTGCTGCTGCAGCAGCAGGTGCTTATGTTTGGCCTTCAGTTCTGGTGAACAATTAGAAAATGAGGAGTGGTTAAAGGGCTTACCTTCCCTCCCTGCCTCATGTGTAATAATTCAGTTGTGGCCCCAGCTAAGAAATGCAAAGATGGTACAAAACTTGGTGGTAACAAGAAAACTGTTAAGAATTTTTCTAATTTAAGAGATTTAAAACTATGTAATGACAGTAGCACCTTTTGATCCCCTATTAAAAGAGGTCTTGGAATTGGTCTCTCTCGGAAGACTTGCTCAACAAAGCTTTCTATTGAAAGTACTGAGGTCTCTGTTTGGATCATAGCCAATCCATGGAAAAAATAGTTTCATATTGTAGCAGTAGGGTCTACAGAAAAAATTGTGAAGCTACTTGAAACTCTTCAGGAGGAATTGAAGTTCTCATCCAATCTCTCTAGATATTAAGCATTCAAGCATTAGAGTTTTGATTTGAAAGTTTATCTTGATGCTTGTTTCTGAGATAATTGAAGAAAATGTGGGAGTGGCAACAGGTTGGTCAAAGTAATTGATTCTCAGGTGTTTTAAGACTGCTGGTTTGTATGGACTTTGGACATATTACTCACATTCTTTTGCCTGGTAGTTGTACAGAAGGCTCTTACTCTGAAAATGAATATGGCTGCTCTGTTAGATATCTGTGCAGGTATCTGTCTGGGTTTTGTCTCTACCTGTGAATAAAGGGATTTTCTGTAGTCTTGGTTGTCTCAGGAGCGGGGTAGGATAATTCTTGACTGACCTTTTGAGCAGGAGTAAGCCTATGTTCTTGTTAAGCTAGTAACTAGTGTATTTGAGACTAAAGCCAGATCTGAGAATCTGTTATCTTTATGATACTGTCTTTACCTTAACTAAAATTATTTTACTGGGATGTCGTTTGGGTTATGTGCTGGGTAAGGAATTTAGACAGATTATGGAATGTCTCGA
This sequence comes from Megaceryle torquata, assembly GCA_024611175.1. Lineage (NCBI taxonomy): Eukaryota > Metazoa > Chordata > Aves > Coraciiformes > Cerylidae > Megaceryle > Megaceryle torquata. The sequence goes on from JANIJG010025427.1 coordinate 29,791, forward strand.
ATCTACTTGACGCGTTTTATCCCCACATAAATGTAGTTACTGCCACTGAAGCAAGGGATGTGGTACTAAAGCATCTGTGCAGCTTTTCTGACAAACCACTTTAATTTGAATCCAGTTTTGATGGCTTCTTGTGTATGCAGACTTGCTGAACATGTAAGAGTAGTCAGATGGAGCTATGGTGCTAAGGAAACTTTTTCAATGATAAATGTGATTAACCATAATTTTTGTATATGATGTACAGAGCATCAGTGATTTCACTGTATGTGATGACCCATTTAAGGTAGGCCCTTTGAACTGTGACATCCTTAGGCATTATAATTTGTCTTCAAGAAATTCCTCAGTGTTCCTGTTCAAACAATTAAAATAAAGTGGCACCAGACTGGACAAGGACAGACAGTATGTAGTGAGAAACAGACTTTTTGGATAAGCTGTAACAGTTTGAATAGCTGACTCCTAGATAGGTTGTGGTGAGTATCTGAGATCATCTAGGTCTCCTGGCAGTGCAGGATTTTTCTAGTAGAATACTTCAAGAAAAAAACTTTGCCTAATATAGAATAGCCTTGCCAAGGGCAGTAAGAAAGAAAGGTCCTGAAGGTTCAATTTAAACTGAATTTTAGTTGTCAAAGCATTTTAACATTTTCTTGCAGGTCAATCCAAGACTTAAGGCTTTGGTATTTTTTTCCTAACTTCTATAAAGATAATCCTTTTATATCCAAATTATCCATATTACCCCAATTTACTCTACAGCAAACCACTTTCTGTGTTTATATATCGTATCCTCTGTTACGTTAGGTTGTAGGAGCTGACTGGTCCCTCCATCTGCATTGTAATTACACTGTTTTCTATTTACCTATTAGCTATACATTTGTCTGAAATATTTCTGACACGAGTAGTGTGTTAGATCTACATCTTGTATGGTGTTTGCCATGAAGGATGTACACAGTGCATTGTAAAGATAGAATCATAGAATGCCTTGGGTTGGAAGGGACATTTAAAGGTCATCTAGTCCAAGCCGCCTGCAGTAAGCAGGGACATCCTCAGCTAGATCAGGTTGCTCAGAGCCTCATTAACCTTGAATGTCTCCAGGGATGGGGCCTCCATGACCTCCCTGGGCAACCTGTTGCAGTGTTCCACTACCTGCATAGTAAAAAAACTTCCTCCTGGTGTTTAGTCTAAATCTACCCTTCTCTAGTTTAAAACAATTGCCCCTTATCCTGTCAGTACATGCCCTTGTAAACAGTCCCTCCCCAGCTTTCTTATAGCCCCCCCCTTCAGGTACTGGAAGGCTCATAGGAGAGGTGTTCCAGCCCTGCGATCATTTTTGTGACCCTCCAGTGTACCCACTCCATCAGGTCCGTATCCTTCCTGTGTTGAGGGCACTAGAGCTGGATGTAAGACTCCAGGTGAGGTCTCAGTGTCAGAATTACCTCTCTTGATCTGCTGGCCTTGTTTCTTTTGCTGCAGCCCAGGATGTGATTGGCCTTTGGGGCTGCAAGTGTGTTTTGCTGGCTTATGTCCAGCTTCTCATCCCTGAGTACCTCCAAGTCCTTTTCTGCAGAACTGCTTTCTATCACCTCAGCCCCCAGCCTGTACTGGTAGTGAGGACTGTTTTGACTCAGGTGCAGGACACTGCACTTGATCTTGTTGAACCTCATGAGGTTCACCTGGCCCCACTTCTCCAGGTTGTCCAGATCCCTCTGGTATGTTGACCACACCACTCAGCTTGGCATCATCTGCAAACTTGCTGATGATGCACTTGATCCATCTGTCTCTATCATTGATGAAAATATTAAAACAGTACTGGTCCCAGTATGGACCCCCGAGGGACACAACTTGTCATCCATCTCCATCTGGACTTTGAGCCATTGACCACTGCTCTCCGGATGTGACCATCCAGCCAATTCCTTATCCACAGAACAGTCCACCCATCAGAGTCATATCCCTCCAACTTGGTGAGGAGCATGTTGTGGGGGACTGTGTCAAAGGCATTGCAGAGGTCCAGATAAATGACATACATAGCTCTTCCCTTGTCCACTGATGTAGTCACTCCAATGTAGAAAGCCACTAGGTTGATCAGGCAGGACTTTCCTTAGTGAAGCCATGCTGGCTGTCTCTGATCACCTCCATGTGCCTTATCAGAGCCTCTAGGAGATCTGTTCCATAATCTCTAGATGTCTCTAATGTTTACAGTATCATTGTGAGAGTCTACAGGAAACATACAAGTGATGTATGACCCTGATTTTGTAAATCAACCTGTCAGATAAGCATGGAAAAGTTGCTACTTCCTTCTCTTTATGACAAGCCTGGGATAAAGGTGGGCATTCTGGTAGATCACAGGAAGACTGCAGTGAGGATTAAAACCAAAACAAGTGCTTCTTCAGTTTTTCATATTTGTGAAATGATGATACTAATAGTAGTATTTATGAAGGGTATTCCTGAGACCATCTAGAATGCAAATTTTGGTTACCCCATAGAATGCCTTGTTTCTGGAACTATTTAGTCTTTCCCTACATGAGATCTTTCTTATTTTATCCATCTTGCAAGAACATGCAGAACATCTGACAGTTTATTGAGGGATTTATGATGAATCCCTGAAGGATCACTGAATGAGAGATCTCTCTCTGAAGGAGAGATGTTGGACACAGAGTTCTTTAGTGATTATTGTAAGGATTTTCTGCTGACTTCTGGTACTTGGCTTACAATGTGTATGTCATCCTGTCATAACATGTAGTAATCCACAATTTTGTAAATTAGATGAAGTACTTTTTTGGAAGCATTTGCAAAAAAAGCAGAACTGGGAAGAGTACCTCAGATGCATATGCAATATATATACACCAATGGATGTCAACTTGAAGCTAGTGGGTGTTGTGGGCTGATGTGAGTTCATTTTACAATGGGAGCGGTTTAGGGGCAGCCTTGCAGGGAATGCTGCTGAAATACTTGTGTGGACAATTTCAGTTTATTGCTTCTAGGCTTTATACTGGGATTTTTGCAAGGGATCTAGTCAGACACAGAAGCATTACTAGTTCCTGTGAACCTCCTACTTTGCTTATTCTTAGTAAATCTTTGGTGTCATCTTGACGCTTCTGCATGGTTTCCAATGAGCATATTAATGCACATGTTGAGCATACTGAAAGGTTGATGTAGTTAACTCTTCCCCTTTGCCAGTAGCTCTTGTGAAATATATAGGATGAAGATTTATAGTACGGTTTTGATTCTTTAAATTCATTTGCCTTTGACAAAATCAGTTAAGTGTTCACCCTAATGTGCTAGACACGTACCTACTCATAAAAGGACTCTTACAGTCATACAGAAATATGTGAAACAAAAAGAGCTAAAATTGCTCTTTTGATGGAATGAATTGATCTGTTAAGGTAACCAGAATGGATTGTGGAGGAGGCTTATTCTTTCCTGCAGTATTGTCACCCCTGGAGTGGAGAAGTGCATTTTTGTAGCAAACTTAAGCAGAGATGATTGCACATACCTTCCCTTTCCTTGACAAAGCAATCAATTCAGTGCAAAATGAGAATTGATGGGAGCCTTAACTTTTAATGAGGTATCTGAGCCAAGTGACAAGATGGTCCAGCTGGTTAATATCTCATCAAGAATTCAGTTCAACTAACACTTCAATTCTGTAATAAGCTGTATGTAATAAACATAAGCCTTATTGTGAACTGGTATCAGATGGCAAACATCCATTTATCTTCCATGAATCAAGCAGATGATCTCTTTGTTCCAATACTGATTTTTTTTTTTTAATATACCAGCATTTGGTTGCTATCCCTTATGTTCAGCCTCTTAGGATGAATAAATTCAGTAAAACTTTAAGCTTTTTTTTTATTTCAGACTTCTGTTGAAGGAAACAAATGCTGTCTAGAGCAATCCTAGAATAGAAATGACTGAAGCCTGAACAGTTGCTTGCCATTCTTAGACCAGATTCCTGAGGACCTGAGAGATTCCAGAGGAGGTCATGTTTAGCCACAGGTTTCATATCTACTGTTTAAAATTTGCTCTCACTAGTTGTGTGGAGAGCAAAGAAAACTGTATCATTGATTCGATGAAGTAGGAGTAGAGTTCCTAATTTATTCTGAACCTGCTATGTAGTTTTCATGGCTGTATTCTGAAAAGTGCAAGTTTGCCTAATACCACCATTTCCTTTGGGAATGTACTGATTAGTTTTAGTCATTGCTTTCTGCAGAAGTAGAATTTGGTTCAGTTTGGCCTACATGGCATAAGAATGTTTGTACCTATGTGAGAGAGCAGGGAGAGGAGGAGCACAGACTCATATTAATGCGTGTATTAACACACACCACAGCTCTGGAAAACAAGCTACTAATCCAGTAGAGACTCACAGGTGGTACAAGTTTGATTTTCCTGGGGAATATTGACAGGTATGTCACTTTCATGCTGCTTAAAATTGTAAGAGGAGGAAAAAAGGTGGAAACCTAAAGATCTACAATGGCTGAATTCTTTGGAAGCCTGTCAGCTGGACAGACTATTCCAGCTCTTCTGGAGTTTTATAGGTTATTTTCTCCATCAATACCTTTTCACGAGGGACTTGAGGTATAGCTGGCTGCCCAATCTCTAAGCAGCAAGCTTGCATCCATCCGTCTCTGGTGAGCAGTGGGCATAAACCTTCCATCTAGTATAGCATGTGGTATTGAAATGCACTGGTGTAGCTGTATAGTCACCTTTGGCATTGCTGAAAAGAAATTCCCACAGTGCTACTGTAACAAAAGGTAAAGTACAACTCCCAGGACCAAAGTTTAAGATTTCTTCTGACCTTACATAAAGACAAAACATCCTGGTCTACTCTTGCCCTGCAGAGAAACAGCAGTGGTTTTCTGCTGTTGTGTTCATGACTCATGTTGTATTTGCATGCTCCTTACACTTCTGATACCACTTCTGCCATATCTTCAATGTGAGGAAATGAGGCAGAATGGCTTTGTATCACCAAGTTAGTGAGCTCCTCTCTGATGCAGTGTTCTTAACTTCCCCTTTTTTTTAAAAAAAAAAAATCTGTTTTTTTATGTTCTAGTTATTTTTCACTGCCTGCACCCTGTAACAGCAGTAACAGTATTAGCAGTGGGCTTGTTCTGAATGTTCTTCTGAATTATGGGAGCCTGGATATTTGAGGATTTAGCCAACTTTATTTTTTTCTGGCTGAAGACCTGGAATAACAGTGTAATTGTGACTAGTTACAGGTCGGTTGTGTTTAATGATGCTAGAACTTGGTGCAAGCAAGAACAAACTTCAGTTCTGATCTCTTTTCTTCCGTTCTGTTACCAAGAGACTTGCTGAGGATATCACTTCAAGCCTAGGTTAAGTCTATGATGTTGCTGCCACCAGGTGTCTTAGATGTTGCTACTACTACTGCTGGCACAAGTGCTACTACATATGTAAAAGTGGGAAGTGACCACAGCAGAGGAATATAATTATATTGTTGTCCCCCTTTCCTTGTAGTGATGAGTCATACCTTCATCAAAACTGACAGTCACAGGATAAACTGGGGAGCAGTATTTTTCAGCCACATGAAAGGCTTTAGTTGCAGATATTCCCCTTTCAGTGTTAAGACAAAGTTGTATTTCTTATTTTCTTAATCTTACTTGAGTATCATTTCTTTCCGGATATGTATAATTGGCTTCTTCGGACTAAGTCCTGACAGAAGAAGGCTTCTGTCTGTTCTTCTAACTGATCATTGATTCATTTCCCTCTTCCTCCCACCATCAGTTTACCCAACTATCATCTCTGTCAAGATATATGTATTTCGATTCTTTAATTCTAACATTTGAGCATCAGCAATAAACTTACATAAACTTGCTGTATTGCATACTTATATCGCTGGTGAGAGAAAAGACAGGATGCAGTTTTGCTTCTTGGTGTGTTTTTAACAAACTGACTTAATCTTCTAATGAATTTTGTGCTACGCTGCTATTGTTACATATTGAAATGCCAGAAATAAAAATACAGAAGGAAATGTACAGATAGATGCTTTTCACCAGGAAACTGTACAACTGTGAATAATCCCTCAATTTTATGCTTAGGTTGACTACTTGTGTGCTTTCCAGAAATATAAAGCAGTTTGAATACCTTGTGTAAGTGGAGGCCTACAAAAAAGGATTTACCCTTAATCAGAAACTTAAAAAGGTATAATAGATGACTATTTTAAGCCTACTCTTTTTTTTCCCATTGTGTTAGATATGCATATTATACTCTAGTGTTGTCTTTCTTAGGGTTGTTTGCGTACACCACATTGACTGTCTATAGCTTATATAAAACTGTTTTTTGTTGCTGATTGCCAAGCAACAATGTGAAATTGTACTTATGGCAAGTGTTAACTTGGCATTGTGTTTCATTCCGCTAACCATGCTCCGGATCTTTCTCTTCCCTCATCAAACTTGGATGAGGAGAAAAGGGACTGAGTACTTCTGGGCCACTACAAGAAAGACATGAGATGCTAGAGTGTGTTCAAAGACGAGCAACAAAGCTGGTAAAGGGTCTAGAGAACAGGTCTTATGAGGAGTGACTTGAGGGAGCTGCTGTGGTTAGCCTGGATGCATACTTTTGGAACACTGGCAGTTCAGCTCTGTTTAATCAGTTTTTCTGTGTTCAGTGGTTTGTAGAAAGGTATACTGGTGGAAGGATTTGGAGAGATTCTTGATTAAGTTTCACATCTGTTGCTGTACAGGGATGTGTTTTGAACAGTCTCTCTCATTGCCACTTCCTTTTTTCTCTCTACCTAGCCTGTAACAATGGAAAGTCTGAAGTGGTTTGTGTGTTGACATAGAAAAATAAATGCAATTATTATGCGCTGAAAATTTAATTTCTAGGTACCAACTGTGTAATGTCGGATGATTTTTAAGCTCAGTGGATTCTTTGTTGCTATTTTGTTAATCTAGCTCAATGGTCGATGTGCTCTTTTTTTTTTCCTCTGTTAGATTTTTTCAGGATGAGAACACTGCAGCCCACAAAGCCTCGGTTCCATTAACAGTGCTGAATATCAGAGCACAGTCTTGCTAGCTTCTCCTCTGATGACCCCTCATTAACCTTGCCTAAAAGGCTCGCCAAGCCTTTCTCATGTGCTGAAATGCACACAGAAGAACATTTGTCTCTTCTGTATACTACTTCTTCCTCTGAATAATAGGCTGGGAGCAGAATTGTCTTCCCCTCAAATTTTTGGACATTTGGAAAGCTTGATAAAATGTGGCTTGGTATGACCTTAGCACCAGATAGGTAATTTACCTTGGTTGTGAATCAGACTATCTATAATTCAACAGCACTTTGAAGTCTCTCACGGCTGTGCATTTTCAGATCACACCATTTGAAGATGGTTCATTGCTACTAATATAGTGTGCTTTCTAGTGCATCTCTTCAGATAAAAGCTACACAGTGTTGCTCTACTGTAGTTTTTAGAAAAGCCAAAACAACCACCCACTGACTCTCAGCAGCACAGCTACATACAATTTCTGGATTTAGCAGTAGGATATGCAGAAAGATAGGAAAACCTGTCTGTGGTATGTAAAGTATCCAGTGTTTCTCTGTTTCCTCTGTATTGATTATCTTCCTAATACTGTAAGAGAGGGGACAGCTCTAAGTTGTGTAACATTTCACACATTGACCTTCTTTTTAAAAAGAAAATGAAAAAAAAAAAAAAATCCATTTTCAGGTTGACCTCTGTTACCCATGAGTCTACTTATTTGTAGGAGATGGAGACCATGGGATTTCTGAGTCAGTTTTGTTCTGTTGTATGTAAAGGTTCCCTGTCACTTCGGCTATGTTAATTATACTTGATATTAAGAAACAGAAAATCACCTTTGAGAGGATGTATATAGAATGAGTTAGCAGATGTAGTTCCTTCCATGTAGGGTATTTCTCTTGTTATCCACTTGTTTGGTATCCTGTAGCATGTGTAATGTAATAGGTGTGAAATGCATGCTCCTGCAAATTAAGTAGACTAGTACTCTGGAGCAAGTTCAGAGAAGGGTGACAAAGCTGGTGAATGAAGGATGTGGAGAACAAGGCCTGTGAGGAGAGGCTGAAGGAATTGGGATTGCTTAGTTTGGAGAAGAGAAGGGTGAGGAGAGACCTTTTCACTCTACAACTACCTGAAAGGAGGTTTTAGTGAGGTGGGTGAAGCCTCTTCTCTCAAGTGAATAATGATAGGACTAGAGGAAATCACCTGAAGCTGCACCAGAGAAGGTTTAGTTTAGTTGTTGGGAAGAATTTTGTTACTGAGGGGAGTAGTCAGGAGCTGGAATGGGAGGTGGTGGAGTCACCATCTCTGGAGGTATTCAAAAAGCATGTAGATCAGGTACTTCAGGGCATGCTCTAGTAGGATAGTAAGGTGTGTTTTTGTGGGTTGTGTGTGTTTGGTTTTGAGTTGGTGGTTGGACATGGTGATCTTAGTTCTTTTCCAACTGTGACAGTTCTGTGATTCTGTGAAAGAACAAGCCTATAGCTGTTTTATTGTGAATGACCAAAATGCTTGTTTTATGTTGAATAATGTGAACACCTTTGATAGCTCTTTCTTGACAAAGAGAAATTATAGGGGAAGTACACAGATAAATGGAAACAGCCAAGAAAAGTTTATTGAATTCTTCTGAGCTGAACAATTGTTTCACTTGCTGCCTGTCTCCGTTCAGACCCCTGGCACTACAAAACTGTTGGTCATGTGCTATGAAGCCTTGTTGTTTGTCCTGGCTGCTCAAAACAATTTAATGTAGGTGGAAAGGAATGAATGAAATGAATGGAGTGGGCTTGATGCATCTGTTTCAGTTTGTTTCGAAGAGCAGACTAGTGATTGGGATATGATACTGAAGTTCTCCAGGGAAGCTGTCGGCTCAGGAAGAGCAATGCTGGCCATTTTATAGGGTAGTTAAATCCATTTTAGGAAGCAAGTTCTACAGTTTGACAGCTTTGTATATTTTTAAATATTTGGGCTATATCTGCTTGTCATGTGCTAACTGAGATACAAGAATGTGATTTGCTAATTTCTATGCTTAGGACTGCCTTGTCTGTCTAAGGTTGCTTAATTATGGTAAAAAAAGATTGAGGGAGGAGAGAGGGTGTCCATTTTTTTAATTTGTAGGAATTCCAGAACAAATTGATCTTTGAAGGATAGCATCTCAAGCTGTATGTTACTAACTCTTAAAGCGCTGTTTTAGTTATAAAGTTGTTCAAGTTTTCCAAGAAACTGAATGTAGTTAAAGGTAGTATGAATTGCTAGTCTTCTGAAACAAAGTGCCTTCTGTTTTATGTTCACTTTTGCTGTGCTGCTGTAGTATGCTGCTGAAGGGTGTGAAGTTTCCTTGTCTGCAAAAACAGCTGTCTTCCCTGGGTGAAAGCCGTTTGCCTCTGTATTCATAGAATCATCCAGTTTGGAAAAGACCTTTAAGATCAAGCTGCCCCAGATCATTAGGGCACTGGGACTTTCAAAGAAGTGTTAATATATATACTTAGTATATTATCACTGTCTTGGTTTATGGTTTGTTTTGTGTGGGTTTGGTTTGTTTATTTTTTATATGCCAGCACTGAAGTATTGAATGTCTGTTTCAAGCATCACAGATAGCATTTGCAGGAACTCAGTGATATGACCAGAAAGAAATGAGTCAAAATATGCTATGGATAAGTGTGATTGGCGCTTATTACTCTCTGTTTGGGGCTGGTAGTACAGTAGTAGGGAAAAATGAGTAAGGCCCTTAAGGGAGATTAGGTTTACCTAGATTAAGATGAGAACTTAATATCAAGTGTAGTCTAAAACTGATTAGTAGTGTTTGTGGCAGGTAACTTATTAGAATACACAGAATAAAGAGAACTTAATTCAAATGTGAGTTTAAAAATTAGGTTTTGGCCAAAAACAAATGCAGGTGTTCATATTATATAGCTAATTCTAAAAATTTCATAGGGGTAACTGTTGCAGACTTTGTCTTATAATTGCCATGTATAATTGGATTTACAGCTATATACAAGTTTTAAAATATGGATTATATAGATCAAGTGCAGGGGCTGTGAAGAGTCTGCTTTATTTTACTGTAAGAATGACTGCATTACTGTGATTTTTGTATTGCTTGAAGCATTGTGTTACTTAGAATCATGTATGTATGGCCTGTTGACTGATGTACCAATTGCAGATCCCTGCTTTTCTGTGTCATGGCTCTTTGTAGCAGTCAAGATTGACTAGTTTTGAACATAACTTGTGCTTCCCTGTGAATTGTAATGAAAGGAAAGCTAGTAGATGGGTAAGATAGCTCAAATGGAAGTATTACCTCCATATTTAAAAACAAAGAAAAACACATAACCAGATATGTATACTAAAATATTTGTAGATACTGAAATTTGTTTGTTCAAGTGTGCTTATGAAAAAGTGAGAAGATGGTAGTGATAATTTCTGCAGAGTGAAATAGTAACAGGATTCAATCCTTTTGATGCCTATAGGCTAAATCTGTGAGGTGTAAGAATTTAGCATCTTCCTAAGAACTGTAAAAGTATGCATGTGACATTCATATGCACTGATCCTTGGGCTAACTTCAAACACTCACCTAGAAGACTCTTACACTTCTGAAATTTGGAGCTTCATCTGGAAATTAAGCTTGTCTGTGCCCAGATACTCTGTGAAACTCTTAAGAAAAGTTAATGATTTAAGTGAATATAGGATGGTTTAGGTATTAGCATGGCTGAATGGTATTTAGAAAACACATTACCTGTAAACAAATAAAAAAGGAATTACTGCCTGGAGGACACTAGGAGGTTGTGAGCAGTATAAGTAAACACTGCTTGTTTTTACTACCTCTATTTAATTTAAAAGAAAATGTGAAGTGACTTAAAATGATTAGTCATATTTGATAAAGAGGTCACTGATTGTTACTAACTTATTTATGAATAATGATTCTAAAATTCCAGGCTTCAATTATATCCTGATTATTATTTTTTTAAAATACAAACCAGATATGGATCCTATTTGTGTCAGTTGATCAATCTGACTGGTGTGACCAGTGCATTACCAATGCAATGGAAGCTGAGAACACTGGATGACACAAGGAGACTGTTTTCTCTTGAGATTTGCAGCTTATTCTGGTAGTAGCTGTTCAGAGAGCCTTGATGATATCTGATAGCAAGTTGTTGGTAGATAACCCAACACTATTGTCCAGGAATGCTTTTTTCATGGTCTGTGTCCAAAAGATAGCTTTCTGTCTCTAAGGTGAGTTATGTTTTTGTTTTCCTTGATGCTAGATTACAGGAAGCTTGTTCAGTCAGAGGTGATGCTTTAGAAATTCCAACTCATTCACCTGTTCTACAGTTTTAAGTACATACTATATGTTAGAAGTTTAATGTTCTACCTCCTATATGGAGGGTTAATCCTATCTGTTACCAGGGGTCTCACTATTATGCACATAGCAATAATATTGAGTTATTCCTACGTACAGCATAAGTTAGATGTATTAAATAATCAAATTTTAGCTACCCTTGAATGCTTGAATATTTGAGGACATTATGTCCCCCTTCCACCTCAAGTCAGGCAATGACTAGATTTATTAGAGTAGGGGAGGAGGAAATAGGAAGGGGACATAATCCACAGACCTCTGAGAGCAATCAGGTTTTAAGGGGGGGGGGGAATGACAGAAGATTGTATAATAGAAGGTCTTAGAGTATTTAAGGGGAATTGCAAACCAAATGGTCTTTAAGACTTCTTATTCTTACTTTTTCACTGACTGTACCCAGCTGTTTAAGTTGCTGCTTCTCTGAGTGTGAAATAAAGCAAAGTTTTCTCATGTTCTTTTTCTTTTTCATTAGGATCGGAAGCTGTCCAAGTCAGAGCGACAAAGATTTAAAGAGGAAGCTGGGATGTTGAAAGGGCTTCAGCATCCCAATATTGTCAGGTTCTATGATTCCTGGGAGTCTACAGTGAAAGGAAAAAAGTGTATTGTTCTTGTGACGGAACTCATGACATCTGGAACATTGAAAACGTAAGTAAATTAAATCATGTCAAAGCATAAAAGAATCATTAGGACTACAGTGGAACACTAGAAATAGATCATTTCAGAATAGGTAAGAGCAGAGCCCTTTTTCTGAGGGCTAACCTTCTGTAGGGAAATTCTTGTTTAAGAGAAGCACTGCAGGTTATGGTAGAACATCCTTTAAGTTAGCAAGTGTGTTAGTCTTCCTTGTGAAGTCCTTGTAAAAACAGGCAGAAAACTTTAAGATTTTGAGAGCTGAGGAAATTGTCAGAATTTTTAATTTCCCTCTCCAGCTCCATTTAGCATAAGCTGGTTTGTATAGTTCAAAGCATGAATTAATTCACCTCTTCTGTTAAGTAGTTTTTGGTGTTACTACAGTACAAATAATATGTAAAAAAATACACCACACCTCCCTATTTGTTTAGCTGAAACTTCATGAAGTACCTAACATAAATCTGAAGGTGTGTAGATAGCTGCCATTTCAACCTGTGAAGCAGTTGAGTGAAACTAGGTCTATTTTTAAGCCAGAGTTAAAAAAGCAGACACCAGCAAATCAAACTGCTGCAAAGGCCCTCTAGTGGTATTTGAGCCCATTGGGAGTTACACTGAAATCCCACCTCTCCCTTGCCTTTGAGCATTTCCTCCAGCATCCAGTCACTGTTAATGTATTGGAAATAAAACTGCGAGCATCTAAAATTCAGAGATTGTGGTTCATTGTCTTAATTCAGTGCCCTCCAGTCTTGGGGAGGTGTTCAAATACTAAATGTGTAAGCGGGCTGTAGGAGCTGGGAGCAGTTTTCAGTGTCTTTGGTTAAAATAGCCCATGGACGTCTTGTGTTTTTACAATGCTTATTGATAGCCACAAATGGGCATACTTAAAGAAGGGAAAAAATGTCTCTTTAGGAGCCTGGACTGCAATTACAGGGAACGTTTGTGTCTTGAAATAATACTGGAGGGCTAAAGGTACTGCAACTTTCTTTCTAGCCCTGTGTTCAAGGAAGACTTTTCTGAGATTATTTAAGGTATTTCAGATAAAATAAAATTTTTCCTTCCTGTGCTGTTTTCAGAGCAGTAATTAAGTAAAAGTTTAGCAGCTCTGTGTAAAAGCCTTTACTTAAAGTTACCTAATCTTATGCTAGAATATGTAGTGTTAGATTTAACTTTTTTCTTTCTTACTCCTTTCTTCCTCTCACATTTTAATATTTGGATTGGCTTGTTATGTGGTGTCATAAACAAGATGATAAAGTAATAAGACAGTTAAAGAGTAGAGTGTCTGTAGGAAGAAATACCTCGGCTATAGGATTATTTTGTACTCTATAAAGTATGAAGATCTTTTTATTTTATCCAAAAAGAGCTAATAGGCTTCTTAATTTAAGATAATATTCTTAAGACTTAGGGGTGGGTTTTTTTCCCCCATTATTGTATAGTTTGCGTTAAAATTGTGATTTAGATTATTCTTGTCCACTTGAGACTTGACAGGTAAAATATATGGGAAATTCCTGATGTGCCAAATTTAATATCCTAAATTATTTAATATATCTCTTCCATATTCCTAGATTTACACTGCACACTTGTGTTTGCTTATGACGTTTGGCTGAGTATTACCTCCATATCTTTTTTCCCCTGTACATTTACATTACCTGCACTTAATAGAAGTGATACCTTCCTCATTTTTTGAGACCTGTCTTAGTAGTGTTTCCTATAGCTCCTCAGGCTGAGATGCTGTAGGTCAGCATCCTGCTCAAAACAAAGAAAACCTTGAGCCAGAAAGTCAAACTCTTGTTCCTGTTTCTCTCTATTCATTGAGGCTAACTATTAAAGCCTTGCATTCTCATCTTTGCTTGTATTCTGTGCAAAGGTTGAATATCTGTCTTTAAAAATTGACTATTACCCTGTGAAATAGACAAGAACAATGGTCATTAAGCAGGAACAAATTCAGTGGAGGGCCACCAAGATGGTTAGGTGCTGGAGTATCTGCTCTGTGAGGAGGGTCTTATGGAACTGGACTTGGTCATCCTGAAGTAAGAGGATCCTTTCTGGGTGACCTGACAGCAGTCCTGCAGGGCATGAGGCAGGCAGTCAGGCTCTTTGCAGTGGTGCACTGTGGGAGAATTAGAGACAATAGGCATAAATTGAAACAAAAGAGGTTTACATTGATGTAAGGAGAAGCTATTTCAGTGGTGGTAGTCAGGCAGTGGAACAGGTAGCCCCAAAATTTTGTGTAGGCTCCATCCTTGGACATATTGGAAACCTGTTTAGGTACAGCCTAGAGTAATCAGGTCTGACATTGTGGTTGCCCTTACCCTAAGTAGAAACTTAGTCTAGGAGCCTCCTGAGATCTTTCCAAAGCTGAGTTATCCTTTGATACTAGGAAAATAAAAAAATATACTGGCTAGTAGGGTTGTCTGTGTATTTTTATGTATTTATATACACTTCCATTTTAAAATGGTTTCTGCCTTAAGTGACATGTGACTTTGTTCATGACAGTGTTATGGAAAAATGACAGCAACACTGCAGGATGCTGGGTGATGGTTGGACCAAGTCCTTTAACAGTGAGAAGCTGGCAGTGGACTAGCATATTTGAAACCAAGAATGTAATTAGGGATTCCAGATGCTGAACTGAAGTACCCCTACCATGTGATCTTTGGAATGGACTCAAAAGAGATGAATGAGGGTTGTGTCAATAGCAAGAATTTAAGTGGTAGCTGATGTGATTCAGAACCTCCTGCAGTTTGTCTCCTTCCTTGGCTTGGCTTTATCTGCCTGTCTTTATATTCTGAGACCTGATTTCTTTCTGGAACTGAGTCATGGTTGCTTTTGCAGATCTGTTTTCATAGCAGGGTTATTGCTAGCAACTTGATTTTTCCAGATCTTCTTTTGAACTGGAGAAGTTAAAGGGATTAATAAATGGCATTTTTATATTGGCATTGATTCAGGTGATTTTATCAAGACCTTCTCTCCTGATTAAGTGGGTATGTAGAAGAGATGGAGCACTACTGCAGAATAATTGAACTCGACTCAGTTTTAAGATCGTAGTTGCTAGGCTCCACTGCTGGTCACAGCATTTACTACTAGTCTTGCAATAGTGTGAAACTGGTCTTTATCTGAGACTTTGACCAAGTAATACTGGCTGAATAAGAAAAAAATCCTTGATGTATGCAGCATGCTAGTTCTTTTGTCTATATGTATTTCAGCCCATACTTCTTCAAAAATAAGAAAACAGTAACTCTTCAAATTGTTTTACTCGGAGAGGTGAGAATACACTACTGGAAAAGACTTGAACACTGTCATAGGTTATTCATCTTGTGGCATCTCTAATCTGTTGAAGTTGCAGAGTGGAATTAAGATGATACTCTTAGGTCACAAACATGGGAAAGTACTTTTTGGTATGAAATTTGACTCTTCTGATGTGAGATATTAAAAAGAGGCAATGTTAGAACAATTAAAGTTGGAGCACAGTCTACCTGCAAAGGGACTTTATGTATGAACTCTTCTACGTCAATTATTTGGCAGAGCCTCTTTAAAGATTACCCTGCCCCGTCCAGATCTGTTCATAGTTTTGAAGTAGTAAGTAGTACCACTCAAATTCAGGTGATCTAACCCTGTTCTACACCAGGGAAGTGTCCTCTAAGATTTTCTAAATTTTTTAACAACTCAAGTAAATTTGAAGCACATTTTGAAGTATAACCTGGAAACCTTGACCAGAGAGCTGGGACTAATATTGATAGCTAAGGTATAACGACTGCGGAGCTCTCATGCAGTTTACAACGACTTTGTACTTGGTTGTTATTAGTGCTTGGGCTCTAGTGCCCCGCCTTCCCACCCAGTTCTGTTTAATCAAGGAAAAGGTTGTAACTATTTAAGCAGTTTGATGATAAAAGGGAAGGAAAAAAGCTCTTAGATAAAGAATTATTGTAATGTCAGCCAACTGCCTGACTACCATAGGGTGATTTGTGCACAAATGAAGTATTAGCTATAGATCAGGCATTTCACATCTATCTTTCAACATTATAATCCCCTCGCTAGAAGAAAGGGGATCAGTTTTAAAAGGGGAAATCATCCTTAGCTCCTCAGGAGTACTGAAATGCTCAGGTAGATTTGAAAGGAGAAGGTGAAGTCGAAATTTGTGCATCTCTTTAATTACTACTTTTTTCAGTTCAAAATTGCAAATGCTATAGCAAAACCTACATGTTGGCAGAACCTGTTTAATTTACTGTTGCTTTTTTCTTTAGGTATTTGAAAAGATTTAAAGTGATGAAAATTAAAGTACTACGAAGCTGGTGCCGTCAGATACTGAAAGGTTTACAATTTCTACACACACGCACTCCTCCCATTATTCATAGAGACTTAAAATGTGACAACATCTTCATTACCGGCCCCACTGGATCAGTCAAGATTGGAGACCTTGGTCTAGCCACCTTGAAACGAGCTTCTTTTGCTAAAAGTGTGATAGGTAAGCCTCTCCTGTTTTGGAGGCTGGTGAGCCAGTCTGCCTATTTGTAAACTTGAGTCTTTTAAGAGCTTTCATTAAAAATATGGTTTCAAAAGGACATGGTCAAAGCCTGAAAACATGTAGGCTTTATTTCTTGGCTGTGGAGGTCATTCTGTGTTCTTGATAAGATTACATGTTGAAATTTTCATTGTGCTTTTGTATATGAACATTGAGTATTTTGGAATATAGATTCGTTGCCCTACCCAACAGTTTAGTGTAACATTGTTGATAAAACCACTCTTGACTACATATAAATCTCAGCTTTAATGTGATGCCTTTTCAAGAAATGTGCAAATCCATTTTTGTGACCCAACAACATTTTGATGTTTAGTGAACAATAATTTATACAGCCAAGTTTTTTTTATTGTCACCAGGGGTCAATATTAAATCTCGTACACTTTGAGTGATCAGAAACTAAGGTATATCAAAAAGTGTGTGTATATATATATTGTATCACAGACTGGTGTAATGCCGTACCCAGGGAGTCTATAGAATGCGGATTTGTGTAAGTTAGGAGGATATGTTGAGAAAGTATTGCCTTATACTGGCTCTATTCTTGTGTATCTGCCAGTAACTTTTTCTCAGAAATTGGTTTGAAGGAACTAGTATAGTCTTTCCTGTGAATTATTGAAAGAATTGGTTTTATCAGCTTTGTTTTTATAGTTGGGTGAACAGACTGCAGGGAAAGAAGTTGGTCTCGCTCTCAGTATTTAGAGCTCACTAAAATGCAGTATTTCTCAACAGTCCTATACTAGATTCCTAGAAGGGATCAAGAGTGTATACCTGTAAATTTTCTTGCAAGCCATTTCTGAAATATTTCCTGCTTATTAACCAGGTCAAAGTATTAATAGGAAAGAAAAATACACAGTGTTCAAAAAAAAAAAAATTCCTTAAGCATATAGATTCAAATTTGTCATTGGAAAATTGCCACTTCCTATCTAGCCATCTGTCAACAGTTAGCCTTTGGATAAATGACTGCAAAGACATTATCCTTTTTAGATTTAGTGTGGTGAAAACAAGCAATGTGGCTATAGAGCTATTTGTAAAGTGCCTTGAATCTGGTGTTTGCAGGAAATAATTCTGTGCTTAAATTTGCGAAAAAGCAAACTTTGCATCTCTGGCTTAAAGTAAATCTGATGATACAATGCAATCCCTTTGCTTACAGAGGGAACACTGTGATGCTTCACTGGGCAATAATTTTCTGCACACTTTTGAAATGGGACTTGTTGAATCTCACGCTCTATGCCTATAACTCAATCTCTCTGTATTTCTGAGTATTTTTGACTGTAGGATGTCCCTCACTAATGCCTGTATCTGCAGTAGGCCTATAAATATACTGCAGGTGGAAAGGTAAGTATATGAAGAAAAGGGCTCTGGTGAGTGGCCTTTGCAGAAAATTACTTTTAATCTTTTCTTTCATGAAGGTCTATATTTGTAACAACAGAGTGTTTCATTGCAAGGCCTTTCCCGAACCATTCTACTTCAAAAAGTAGATGGAGAGCACCAGGTCGGAGACTAGCTGTGGGCTCTTACCAATACTACTACTTTTGCAGCAGAGGGCAGTCGGGTAATTTTTGAAACAAGGTTTAATGTGCCTCCATTTTTACAGGGAAGAAAAGGTAAGTGCCTTAACTCTCCTTAGTATTTGGTTTGCAGCCTATGGCTAGTCTGCGGTGTTCCCCTCTTCTAATCCCCCCTCCATTGGACTCCAGACAGATCCAGTCTGTTTTGACACTTAGTTAAAATAACTAACATGCCTTAAAGAGGAGAATTGCATCTTTTTTTTTATGCCATTCTTATTCCATAAAGGCCTTGCAATGGAAGACTCACAAAGTATATTGATAAAACAGAGTGACTAAGGGTTTCCTCCCTCTTCTTTTTGCCTCCACTTTCTCTTGTCTCACAGGTCTGCCCATCTGCTTACTCCTGCGGTGAGTAACGCCAGCAGCCTCTGCTCGCTTTGAGACATTTAGAGTCTGAATCGTTCTTTTAATTTAAGGTACCCCAGAATTCATGGCCCCCGAGATGTATGAGGAGAAATATGATGAATCCGTTGATGTATATGCTTTTGGGATGTGTATGCTAGAGATGGCCACATCTGAGTATCCTTATTCCGAGTGCCAAAATGCTGCGCAGATCTACCGTCGAGTCACCAGTGTAAGTCCCTCCCCACTACTGACTTGAAAGCTACTACTACTGCTAGCAGCAAAGGGGAGTACAGCTGGGTAGCATAGTACTGTGCAAGTGTGGGTGGGGGGGAAATAAGAAGCTGACAAGAGGTTTTTGGGGGATGAGTGGAAAGGTATAAGATGGTTCAGCTTGTCAGTTAGTCAGAAGCCTGTAAAATATGTGAATGGAAAAAAAAAATTGTGTTCATAGTCTTACTTCAGCACATAAGAAGGCATTGTATGGGCTTTAAATAAAAACCAAAACAACAACAAAAAAACCACCAAACCAAACAATGAAATACATTAGAATAACAGACTATTTTCTAAGCCACTGGGGAGGATGGAAGTATTTCAGTCTGGAAGATTAGCTGGTAACTTTGTTCTCTGAAATAAAGCTGGATCACAAATTTGGAGCGCTTTGGCTTAGGTGCCTGCCAAGGCCAATCATAAATTGTTACCTAAAGTGATTTTTTTTAAGTTAATAGTTTACTGAATTCCAAATGGTCCTTAGCTACTGAGTGTCAGGTGCACTTATTATTATGCAGTGGAAATACTTGATAAATAGCAGGAAGCTACTCCAGCCTTAAGAGAGCTGGTAAATGTAGAGGTGGTGGTGGAGGCATTGTGAGTGAAACAAAATAAGGCTGATAAGGCAAGCAAGAGATTTGAGTTTTCCCACCTGACTAGATTAAGTGGAACCTACAGACCTTGAACATAAGAAACAAAGCTGTAATGCTAGAAGTTCATAATGGTTGTGGCAAAGTTTACTTTGTGATCTCTAAAACAGTGTCATGAAGACTATAACAGTGCAGTAAAACAACACATGTTCAACTTTCTGATCTAAGCATTCAGAATGAGTAGTGAGGTAACCCCTCGGGGAAGTAAAAACTTGTACTGGATTTTTCAGAATACCTGTGTGGATATGCAAAGGGAGGAAAAAAAAACCTTATCTCTTTCTCTGATCTGTAGACTAATGAATTCCTGTTAACCTTTTTGTGCGTATCATCTTGAAGAAGGGGAGGACTTAATAAATGACTTGGTTAGCTTTGGAAAAATAAAATGCTTTCTTATTCCTGGTGCCTCACACTATAAAAGTAAGGTGTAATTACTGACATTGATGTGGAGGGGAAGGTCTTCATGTTGTAGGTAATGAATTCTGAAGGAAGGCTTGGTGAAATAAAAAAACCTCTCATTTGTTTCAAAGGGAATGATGGGGAAGCAAAGGAGGAGGAAGAAAAGGGATAAATGGCCACTTTGGTTTCAATGGACAGATATTAGAGTAATTTTTAATACATATACACAAACATGCAGTGTCTTTTGCATGTTGGTGGATATTGCTATAATTTTCTAAATAGAGAGGAAAACCAAGGGTAAAGTCTAGCTTTTCTCTGCTTACAGCATATCTGATCTGCAAGCTATTTGGATCATTGGAAGAAAACTGTCTGTCTTCAGTAAGATGGTCTTAGTTGTTGCCTTTTGCTATGCTTAGTGTACGTGCCTTGGCCAGAGCCACAGCAGCATAATTTGGGTGGACTTTTTATTCTCAGAACAGATAATGTAACTGCTCTGCCTGTTCCTTAAAGTGCTAGGAACTGGGCTGTGGTGAGATTCAGCTTTTGAGATAATCTCAGGCATGAAGAAGTCCCTAGGTCTTAGAGCTGTCTTTTCCCTGGTCTGTGATGTACTTAGCAATTGGAAAGCCTTGGAGGAGGGGCTTGTAGCAGACAAACTTACCTAGAGTCTTACCAGTGTTCAACTTAGCACTTGTTTATTTTTCTTGATGCTTCTGTATTCCCATTGGTTTTGGTTGACTGTTGAACTTATGAGTCAATGAGAAACACTGGTAACTTTTCAGTCTGATGCCGCCATCTGCTCTAATCTGCTGATGATGGTTCACATACTGAATTTAATTGATGATTTTTTCTTTCTGCTGTTTCATCTACTGATGGAGAGCTCTAAATTGTACTCTGTTTTGAAATCCAGGAAATCTTGTTGCCTTTCAGAAGGAGCAAAGGACAGGAAGGTAAATAGAATGAAATGTACATTTATCTGCTTCTAGGAAGAGAATGAAAGATTGTGTGCTTTCTTATATTTAGGCTTATTTCATTGTAGTTGCAGAGTGGTTTGTTTTAAAAAAACAAAACAAACACACCAAGCAAAACCAACCACAAACAAAACTTTAGTATCTTTCAAGGAAGGTTTTAAATGAGGAAAAAACAGTATTTTCTGGAAATCAAGCACAAACCTGTCTCCACTGATAATGGAGCTTTCAGTGTTTCTTGTATAGTGTGAATAGCAGAACTATGTTAGGAAAGTGAAATAAAATAATCCTTGTATTCATTTTACCACCCCGAAAGCTCTGTAAATCAATGTAAGAAAGAACTGTATAGTTTTCAGTCCTTGTCTTTTTCTCCCTGTTAAAATAAGATTTTCTTTCATTTCAAATGAGACTTTAGAAGATTAGACATTGTCTGCAGTTGCAGGTAAGAGATGAGCAAGTTAAGAAGTTCAGTACCTAAAAGGAGCATGTGTGAACCATCAGTAACAGAGTGGAGTCTGAAAACTTCCTGTGTAGGTGACTCCCAACAGTACTTAGCAACACATTTCCTTCTAAAGTAAGTTGGAAGGTGAATATGGTTTATGGAAGATGTTTAACACTTCCATTTCAACCTCTTAGTTTGCTACTTTCCTAGGCATGTTTAGGAATATTTTGAGATAGCAGTTGTAGTCCTGCTGTGCCTTAAATTAAAGGATTATTTTATCTAAATGCATACATTGAGACCAGAGATGACAGTAATGGTGTGCTGTTGACAGTCATGAAAGATCACGGTATATAAGACCTTAAAAACCATTGAAATGTCAATGGCAAAGGATCAAAATGTGCAGCAGGTTAGTGCAGGTGACACGTATTTAATTTGTTTCCCTGTCTCCCTTTGCAGAATGTATTAGGCTTAGTAAAAAGCAGAGTTGTTCCATGAGCTTAAATCCTTGCTATTGCTTAGCACAGAAGTGTGTAAAAGGTGTCTTAGTGCCCAGTGTGTCCTCTCAGGAGTGGATTTGGTACTACCAGCTTATAATCTTTTCTTCCATTTTAGCTGTGTGTTGGTCTCTCTTTTTAGGATGGCTTTCAGCTGCATTGTGCTTTGACAATAAAGATTGCTCTAGCCGATGCCCAGATCCAGCAGCATTGGCATGGGGTGTTTGCAAGCATTGCTCAGTTACTTGGTTATGTGTTAGAACATCTGTTCAGGGTTTTCCCTCATGATTTGAAGCAGTTCTCTGATTAAATACAGTTAGGTAAGCAAAGATCTAGATAACAGATCTAAAGGCTGAAGTTCCTCCTAGAGATGAGACCTTTTTCTGGCCCAGGCAGTTACTACTGCTTCACGTCTTGAATAATAGCACAGCTGCATGAGTCTGTTTGCAAGACGCTTGTCTATATTGTCTACATTGTCTCCTTGGGAGTTCCTGTTTTTCCTTAAAGCATTGCTAGGATAATGTTCCTGAATTTTCCCTGGCCCTAGAAGCAGAAGTGCAATAAAATTGGGTTTTTTATGACTCATTTCAACTTGGTAAATTCCTGGCTTAAAAAAACCCAACTAGCTACAATTTGTAGGGCTCAGTGTTATGCTGAACTTTGTTTTACAGTTCTGGTAAGGAAGTCAGCAGGAGTTTGAAACAGGGTATTGGCTTGTGTCTGTACTTGCATTCATTAGCATACTCAGTCCAAACCCTTTCACTAGCCATTTCTTTAGAAAGGAAAATAACCTGAATGTCTTGTCAATGAAGCTAGAGGAGCCTAGCCTTTGCTTTTGTTAAAACCTAATGTTGCAATTTGTTTCAGAAAAACCTGCTTCTCAAAATCATAGCGTGGTTGGTGTTGGAAGGGACCTTAAAGATCACCTAGTTCCATCCCCCCTGCCATGGGCAGGGACACCTTACATTAGACCAGGTTGCTCAAAACCCCTCCAGCCTTGTCTGGAACACATCCAGTGATGGGGCATCCACAACTTCCCTGGGCAACCTGTTCCAGTGTCTCACCACCTTCATAGTGAAGAGCTTCTTCGTAATTTTCTGTCTAAGTCTACCCTCTTCCAGCTTGAAGATTTTACCCCTCATCCTATTGGTCCAAGCTCTTTCTTCACTGAAGCTGTTCTTTGGAAATGGTTCCATATAAATTAGTAGTTAGTGCTTAAATTGCAACTCCTGGGAATTTTAGCTTGTAGGGTGTGAGAGAGGAGGGCAGAGGGGATGGAGGGAAGACATCTCAGAGGTTTAAGCAGTATGTCTCTTCAGCTGGCACTGAATGCATCCAGTGGGCATTTATTACTGTCTACTTGGCCTCAGAAAAAATAAAGTCTAAACCTGTAATTAATGCAAAGTAAGTCACACTATGCAGGTAGTCTTGGCTGCTCCTGTGATCCACTCTTTTTCCTCTTATGCAGACACAACTGTCTGTGGAATATGCTGCTAGATTAGGGAACGGGCCCCTCTCCTGCCCCCCCCTCCACCCCCCCCCCCCTTTTTTTTTTCCAATTCTGCACCTTATCAAAGCAATACAGACATACCTACAAAATGTAATCAAGATACTTAATTCTGACTCTTTTTTTTTTTTTTTTTGGTGCAAGTGAGTAAGATCTTGGGAAAACTCAGGAATGTTTCCCTGTCTGATTTAGAATATCAGTCTCCAGAGAGGAGCTTGCTTTGACCAGTTCCATGCATATAGCAATTAAATGATTTGTCACAGGACATATTTGAAATGGGCTACATGTGCATTTGAATGAAAACAGAGGTATTTATAGAACCAGACATCCTAAGTACGACTTCTTAATTTAGTCTGTTTGGGAAGCAATGCAGTGAAGGCATAACTAACTTCAGTAGCTCCAGCTGCTTTGTCTCAGTCTCTGGTGAGGCTGATGTAACCCATGCAGTTGCCTCAAAAGCTAGCTTTTTAGTTAATGCTTTTTATGCTTATGTTGCAGTTACCACTCACAGATGTAGTAGACCTTGATTACTTCTATTTTCTATACTTTTATATATTTTTCTACTCTATTTCTTTCAAACTTTTCTTTTTGCAGCTGAGAGATTGTTTATAAATGGGTAGAGGTACTGATTACTCAATCTCTAATATCTGAGTGTCCCACATCTTAAATTTTCTAGGTGATTATTTAAGACTAGTAAAAGGACAGCTAATGGGTTTATTGTGCAGATTTGTCTTATTCTTTCTTATCTACCACTAAAATAATAATCCAAACATGTTAATTGCAAAGAAATTGATAAGACCATCCTTAGTTTCAAATGTACTAAGGAGCTGAATATGAACAGAAAACTCCCTTTTTTCTTTTGCCCCCTCCCATTATATAAGCTTACCTTTTAAGTTCTCCTGATGACTTGTGTTCTATACTTAATTTTCTCCATGCTTGCTTTGACAAAGTTTTGCACTTGTTCTTGCTTTCACACCAAAAGCCCCATCTCTTCTCTGTAAACAGTGTCTGCCTTCTGAGCTCGCCTTAAGATGAGAAGGAAAAAAAAAACAAAACCAAAACCCACAAAACAAACAAAACCCCCCTCCAAAACATTTTGCATTTTAACTTTTATGTACTGCAATGTTCTACAGGCTGGGCACATTTTTCTTCTCTGTTCTACAGAGCTTAAAAAATGCCCAAGGGAACAAGGTACATAATGAGTAACCTGACCGAGCAGTGTTTAACTGGTTTAAAAATCCTTAATTTCCCTAACTGGTAGGAACTGAAGCTCACTGGTTAGAGTGAAGGTCATTCTCTTGGCTGGAAACCAGACAGTTAGAAAGCACTGTGGTTTATTCAGTTGAGGTGGAATTAATCTCTTCTTTAGCAACTTAAAAGTTAGGAATGATAATTGTCTAGACTAGTCAACTACTTTATTTTCACTAGAGATGCAGTGGGCAAAGCATCCCAGCTCTTTTTTCTTCCTGAGGGGTCCTAGGCTTGAAATATAAAAGTTTAAGCTTTAGACTTATGATTAATTTTGCTTTGCAGTGCTTAAATAATGTTGATGAATGTCCTCTTTTGCTTTCTGGAAGCAACATGCTATTTTTTTTAGGTATACATAAACCTCTTGTTTCTTTACCTTGAATAACTTGGTGTCTTGGCCTGGTTCAGATAGGGAGACACCTCTTCTACCAAGCTTTTAAGTGGAAAAAGCATTGGAAAAAAATCAATGGAAAAGTAGGCAGAGGTAACTGTAGAACAGAGCAAGTAGTCTTTTGTTAAAGCAGGTACCAAAAGGCTATCAACCTTCAACCAAGCACAGGAAACAGATTAAGAAAGGGCAAACTTGTATTCATCAAAAGAAGAAACTTCAGGTACTTTAGGATCAAATGGAAAAATATTGCACCTAAAGTGCAGTTCCTCTGCATCACGGACTAAAGAATATTTAAGCTTCTACCACTTGCCTCTTGTAGCTGTTCAACTCAGTTGCAAGCCTTTTGCTGGAATGTCTTTAAGAGTGAAGAATTTTCGTGGGTGGAGATTCAGTCATGAATTTGGAAATATATAGTCTTGAAAATGGCAGATGGGAATTCAAGGTTTAGATTGTGTTAGATTAGAAGTCCTTTTCAAGAAATGGCCATGATCTAAGTAAGGAAAAGCAGGGATCGGGTTGAGCACTGAGATACAACACGGTATATGGTTTGCACATCTAGGGTAGATGGTATCTGAAGTTAAAAGGAAAAAGGTTCATTCAACAAAATTCCTTTTGAAAACTAGCAAACTTTTTATGAGTTAATCTTAGGCATTTGTACTATTCAGCAGTAAAAGCTTCTAGATTACACCTAAAACCATTCTGTTAACATTGGTGTTGTAAAACAAACTTGGTTTGAAGCAAAAGGAGATACTTATATTGTTCACTGCTGAGCCTGGAATGTGTCTTTTAGCAACTTTGCTTTAACTTAAAAATGGTCAGGAATTAAAAGGAGGGATAGGGTGTAAGCTTTGGTTGAGTTACATAAAATAAAAATCTAATGTATTTTTAAGAGAAATTCTAAAATTTGATTGTACCGCGGACTTTCTAAATGTGTAGGTTTCTTTAAGAAACCTAAATAAGCTCACAGAATATAGAGTAAACAATGTGTGCTTAAAAATTAAGAAAGTTCACTACCTGTTAAGGATCTGGCCTCTTAAAACTGTGATACTAATATTTAATATTCTGTACTGACATCTGATTGGCTTTTACATTAACTAAGGTAAATATAATGTAACAAGAGATGGAAAGGTGGCTCTTCTTAGGAACAGGGAGGTGGTAAGTGTTTTTAGAATGCCTGCCTGGGTTTGCATTATGGTGAGAACCATTAATGAATCACTGAAGCATAACTTTGAGGAGACTGATAGCTCCATGTTATTTGTCAGTATAGTTCCACTACTCAAAAATACTGGTGCACAGGCATGGGCTCGTTCTGCCAGCTGTACTGCTATACTTGCACAGGGGTAGGAATGGGATAAGTCCAGGAAAGTTTTACTCTTAATGGAAGCTCACAGGGGTGTTGAGTAATAAGTTATTTTGAGATTATGTTGTGATTTGTAGGCCAGAACCCCACCAAAATTTTACACAAACCCTTTATAGTTACTTCCAGGTTACTTGGAGCCGTTGCCAGAACAGGCAGTGACATAGGGGGTTGTATGCCTGTTTGAATGCTTTTGTTTGTTCCTGCGTTAGAAGAGTGAAGGTGACCGAAGTTGAATCTGATTTTGCAGATACAGTTTATTCCCAAAAATAGACCCACAGGACAACTTAATATATATATGAAACTGTTGCTTATTGTGCATAATGTTTTTATGCCAAAGAGAAAAAAGGCTGTTGCTTCCCTGTCCAGTGTAAGTATTTAGAAGCTTCCTAATGCTATGAACTTGTGACTTTGTTTAAAAATCTTTCAGAGACATGTTTCTACCTACCACTTATTACCACCATCATAAAGTTCTCTGCATACAGGGATATTTTTAGGAACACCCTCAAACTGTTGAATCTTCTGGTACGCTAAGAGGCCCTTCACTCCTATTAGAATAAGTCATAAAACAAAAGGGATGCTGACTACTAGTGCATTGTCTGAATTGTGCACTGTTTTCAGTGCTTGCAGTATTGTCCTAGGCCTTTTAGTGGGTATCTTCTAAGGCCTAGTTCTGGTACCAAATGCATTTTGTGTCCCATGTTGGACTGCTCTTTTTGTATTCTGTTCGAAGTCTACTGACACTAATCTGTGGGTTCTGAATTACTATTGCTGTACTTGAATTTAAAAATGAATGCAAGATATATATTTTTTTGGAATGGTGTCTGATTAAAGCAGCGAATGCAACTGATATAACTTGATTTTTCAAAAATGTATTTTCCATACTGAAAATAGAAGACAGACACTTTTAGTATTGCGTCACTGTGGTATTGCTAAATTTATAGCACTGAAATGTCTGTCTAGGCATGCCATTTCCAAGTTGAAGTCCCAATAAAGCAAAGGGTCATTCAGCTAGCTCAAGATATTCACAACTACATATACTTTTTGGATTATAAAGGCAGTATCCCTGCTCCAAAGTGTGAGGTTAAAGGGCTGTGCATGTTAAACTGTTTTCACCTTTATGTTCTGCAAGAATGAGTAGTAGTGCCTGGTCTGTTTTTCCAATCAGACTTCACTGTCATTTTGGAGTAACTTCTATCCTTGTACCGTGTGTTTCTATACACAGGCCTCTTTGCTGTTATGTGCACCAGTATCCTAATTGTTTGCCAGCTAGACACTAAGGAACTGTCTGGCTTTGTAGTTACAAAATTTCCTGTTCTAGAGCCCGAGTTATGTCTTCAATTCGTTAGAATTGCTTCAGTTACAGTAGGTGCTGTGATTAATTAATCTACTTTTTAACTAAAACCATCTGCTTAGTCATAAGGGCTCTGAATTCTTCAGGCTTTTGAAAGAGCTTGATATTCTTATTTACCTGAATGCGAAGTAGAGTGGACTTTCATGTCTGAAGTAAAAACTTAAATACCTCATGTGCTTGGCTAAATACAACTATCCCAATGACTAATTAAGGCATGGTGTGTATTCATCAGTAGTGCGTAGCATAAGTTGTGTTTTGATATCACAAATCTAGTGGGGTCTTTTTTGCCTCTTGCTTAAGCGTGCTGGAAAAGATCACAGCCGATGATTTCTAGGTAGTGTTATGACTAGTTCTTTTTCAAACTTAACTGTGGAAACACAGCAACAGAACTGTCTGGTCTTACAAGGCTTTTAAAGCTGAAAATTCTCTGGCTTTAATAATTAAAAGTACAGTATTGAGACACTGGCAAAGTAGTTGGTTTAGTGGGTAGTGTCAGTGTCTCCTGCAGCTCCTGGGCTTAGATACCAGTTGTATTATACAGATGGCTAGTCAAATGAGGAGTGTCCGTTCTTTTCACCAAAGATAATCCCATACAAATGATTTGATGCTTCTTTTAAAGAATCTCATAAACTTTAGGAATGAACAGGTAT
This sequence comes from Megaceryle torquata, assembly GCA_024611175.1. Taxonomy (NCBI): domain Eukaryota; kingdom Metazoa; phylum Chordata; class Aves; order Coraciiformes; family Cerylidae; genus Megaceryle; species Megaceryle torquata. The sequence goes on from JANIJG010025427.1 coordinate 57,889, forward strand.
TATGGATCTATCAATCAAAATACAAACATACTTAGTGTGTAGCGTCATGGTTTTTATTAATGCCTCAAAAATGGCTTGAGAGTAGGTGATACATTGAGGAGGAAGAGAGCTGCTAAATTGTGATGGGTCAGGTTGCAGCAAGCAGGCCTGTATAAATACTGCTGTGCCTCTGCTGCCCTTACAGTGTCTTTGTAAAATCTGGATGTGCATGGTTATCTATTGCCAGTCATGAAGACAACTGGTCTGGTGAAATTTCAGAATCACGGGACTTTGACTACTTACACACCTGCATTGTAGAGGGTAAACACCAACCAGTGACAGAGCTCTCATATAGCTGAGATGAATTTTGGTCTAAATGATGGTAGATCAGTCAGCTTCAAAAAGGTATTGGGTTAAAAATGTGCAGTCATTGTTTTTGATCAGAAGAGATGAAAACTAGGCTGGTCCTAGTCTAAATAGTGCTTCATGATTCAATGCTATCCCGCTGGAAGCTTTCATCTGCTCTTACTGCTTGTATTGCAGTAATGCTATTTACTCTGTTAGGATACTGATCTGGTGCAGAGCTTATTCTGCAGGATTTGCTGATTTAATTCTTGGCAGAATTATCAATTGTCCAGAATTAATTGCTATGAAAATACTGAAATCAGAGAAGCTAAATTTTCACTTCTGTTAAATGTGTTGCATTGTTTTATTTATTTTCCTGCAGTTTCAACTACTTCAGCTTGCTTTTTAACAAGAATAATTCATTGGTAGGCAGCCTGTATCTCTTTTGAACTGAGTAAATCTTAAGCTCAATTATTCCTTTTTACAATGGGTATTCAACTAGACTGGGGTGAGAATTATCAAATAGTTATAGGTGTACCCTGTGTAAAATAAGGAAAGAACTAAACCTGAAAGATTGTTTTGAGAGAAAGCAACAAGATTAAGATAAAGGATTAGAGATGGAAAAGCTGGTGAAATGGTTAAACATCAAAGTTTTGAGGGCTGGGTAAGTAACTAATAGCAGGTGGGGAAATTCAGAAGATCATGGGGTAAACCAGTTTAATTGCTATATATACCATTGCCTGGGGGGTTCTTTTAAGACTGTGGGAAGGTAGTGGGATCATTGACTTCTTTTCCATTGGAATCATATGCTCTGCCTAAATTCCTAGAATTAATGGTTTGTGGCAGCCTGGGACTGGCTCGAACTAGAATGGGAATAACTGAGCAAAAAGAAAATAGAGAGACTTTAATTACTTTGTTTGTGTGATTCGACTTTGCTACTGATTCTATTAGCCTCCGGACTGCATTGTTAGAACATTTTGTTTGAGAAGGTTAATCACTTACAGTAGAATTCAATTAAAGCTTTGCAGCTATAGCACCTCTGAAAAGAGCCAAGTAAGAATTGTGTTTGGACTGGGACAGGTAGACTCTGCACTTGTTAAAAGCTGAAATGTTTAATGTTCTTTGCAGGTCGTGCAGCATACCTTTAGAAAAGTGTAGCATTAATTAGATCTGTAAAATGTTAGATTTTTATTCCAGTGAAGTATATTTGCTTTGACTGCTATCTGTTTGGTCTGAGTGCATGGATAAGAACAACAAAAAAAATTCAAAACAATGGCAAGAAAAATTCCAACATGCTTTATCCATGGTATCAGTAAGCGCCGTTAAAATGGAGATAATTAACAGCTAGTTGATTAATTTTTTTGGGGGGTTGAGGGGGTGGTGGTGTTATAAAATATCTAACTAAGCAGTTGGAAGGCCACTCAACATATCAGGATCTTTTGGGATCCCTTTTATTAGAATCATAGAATGGAATCAGAGAATCATAGAGGATGTCTAAAATGCCTTGTAAAGGATCAAAAATATTGCTTTGGCAGCATCAATATTTTGTGGCGTACTGTAGGAGCTAAGTATGCTATTTCAGGCTGAAAAGTGATCCTGATAATTTGAAATTGAGTTTTATCACAGTTGATTGTCACTGGTTGGTCAAAATTTTATTTGCTCTCTTCAGACTTGAAAAAGGTGTATGTGATTTTTCTTAGCATTGCATCCTTCTGGAAAACAAAGGGTACCCCCCCCCCCCCCCCCAAGAAAAAGATAAAAACAAAACCAAACCAACAAACCCAGAAGCTCTGAAGATGTGGACAAGTAACTTTATCAGTTTTACAATAGCTGTTTGAAACTAGATAGCGGCAGGGTAGGGTGAAGTCAGACTTCTGATTTAGGTTAGGAGTCTAGCAAGTGAGAGAAAATATAACTCTGGATTATTTGTGGGCATGAAGCATAAAACAAGCAACAATGCAGCTTTCAAACTTTGTCCAACAGTTTGAAAATCACCTTGAAATCCCCATTCCCTTACACCTAGTAAGAGGAGAGAACAGAACAGAACAGCCTAGGTTGGAAGGGACCTTAGAGATCATCTAATCCAACCTCCCTGTCATGGGCAGGGACGCCTCTCAACTAGATAAGGGTGATGTTGCCAAGGGTAGCAGTATGCAATTGCTAGGAAGGAGGGAGATGGAATATGTTAAATTATCCTAGTGCTGACTGGTGGTTTAGGATTGAACTGTAGTTGGCTGCATGCATACTTCCATAGCTCCATGGACAGTAGAGGAGAAACAACAGCTGTCTGCATCCCCTATACAAAACTAGTGCCAGCAACATTGGGTTGGAATGATGCATTGACCGGCCTGTTCCCCTCTGTTTAAAATTGTACTCCTGTGACAGCAGGAGTGAACTGGGTGATGATCTTACACGCAGCCTGAAACTGTTGTAGAAAACCTGGGTGGAGAATAGGCAGAGCAGTCTGGGGGTGGGGGGCGAGGGCGGAGACATGCAGGAAGTAAAGGATCCCTGTGCTGCCTCTTCTTCCTCCTTCTTACAGCTAGCTGGATAGGCAGAAAAGGCCACGCTTACCTTTTGCTTGCGTTGATTGTTCCTATTCAGTATTTGAGTGGCAAAAGCAGATATTAAGCTCAGGTTTCTTCAGCCTCATGTACTGGACTTGGGAATTTACAAGGGGTGTCAAACAGAAAACAATGCTCCCTTTGAACTTTGATGTCTGTTTTCCTTCAGCTGTGCGTTAATTCCACAGCCCAGTGGATTCCCATCGGAAACTAGCACCTAACTAACTTTTTGGTGTGTACCTATCTTTTTTTTTCCTGATGGATTTCACAAAAAGAGAGTTTTGTCCCGTATTTGTAATTGTTAATTCCCACTGTTGCTGTGCTCACAAGGATTGTGCTAAAGAGGTGAGTAAGAATTTCAGCTCTGCGAGGTGTGTGTAGCTGCAGGAAAGGATTTTTGGGGTGAATCCGAATTCATGACAAATCTGCTGAACTGCTTTATATTTGCATAGTTTGGGTCCTCTGTTTTTAAACTTGACTGTACTTTTTCCCTGTAAAAATCCTGAACTGCAAGGCTGGAATACTTATTGATTCTGCTGTTGACCACCTGTGGTGTTACTCTGAATCAAACTTTTTTTAAGTTTAGGGTTGCTGGGGACACTTGTAACACTTTGTCTTCATTTTGGTTTAGTTTAAAAGTTGTACAACATTGGTTGTAACTTGTGAAGTAAATGATGTTTTAAGTATCTCTTGTGTTAGCAGAAGATGCAAAACCACTGCCCCAGTAATCTGGTGATCTAAGACAAAATACTATGTGCTTCTAGGCAAAATATTGTGGAGTTCTGGACAGTTTATACTTTGCTGTTAAAAGTGTCTTGAAAATCTAGTTTGAAGACTTGCCTCTAGCAGATCCAATAACCATATAAATGCAGACGCTGCATTTTGGAACACACTTTTTTCACCTGATTAAAAGGTGATAAAATCATAAACTACGACACTGGAGATAAGTGAAATATGAAATCTGGTTTTAGGCTTACATGAAGACCAAGTTAAATATTTAGTTCTGCATCGCTTGCGCTTTGCTCCCTATGTATATGCCCAAGTTTTAGAGGTGCTCTTCAGAAGTAGGTGTTCAGTGGGCTTTATGTTATCACTTTTCAAAAGAAGCAGTTCTGCCCTCGTTAGCTATTGCATGATCACTTTCCATCTGTAAGCCTGAAAGCTAGTGCAGCAGTTTAGGGGCCCAGACTGGGTAGCTTCATCTCACTGGAAACGGCTGCAGGCTTCTTTGGCTGGACTTGTTTCAAGTCTGATAAACACCATGATCTGGTTTATTATGCAGCTGTATAAAGGCATGTGCCAGCAAAAGGGAGAAATGACACAGGTGTGGGAATGGAGATGAAGACCTCTGCTTTCAGCAGTGCTGCCAGTTCATGCTGTTTTAGATGGTAGCTTGAGAAAAAGAACTCATTAGGTAGGAGGCACATGTGAAAGAGCTCTTCCTTCTTTGTCTTTAGCAAACTCAGAAGAAAATGCTAATGGGATTTGGGTGTTTAGTTCTTATTAAACTGCCACTGGAGAATAGGACTAGTAGATTAAAAGATTTGAGTTGCCTTGTGATTCTTCCAAGGAGTTTGGGGAGCAGGAGAGGCATATAAGGATCAAGACCATCTTGTAGTAAGTGGTGAAAACCAGGAAATATTGAATGGCTTAGTATGCGCTTGAGTACTTTTGGGTTCAGAAACTAATGAACGTATGCTTAGCTGCATGGCTTATGTGCTCTCAAGGACACGTCAAGGTTATGTGAAATGCAGGGCCTGGCCTCTCTTTGGTTTCACTGTGATGGCAGATTAGGTGTATAGGCAGCTCTGGGTAGAAAAGGGTTCACTGATTTATTGATTTTTATCATTCGTAGTATGTAAAAATAGTTTGACACTTCCCCTAGTGCTCGGGGGGGGGGGGCAGGAAGGGATAAATAATTGTTTTTAAAAGCTGATGGTACTTAAGTGGCCTGAACCTCAGTGTAAGGGGTACTTGGCTAGCACTGTAGACTAGTCTTAAACAACCCTTCTCATGGACTGGGAGCAAACTGAGAAATAGGTAGCTGCTTGAACACAGAAACCTCTGTTGGTTTTAGTGTGGGATTCTCCTAGATTTTCTGAGAAGCAGTTAGGAACATAAGACGCTATGCTGGGGGAGGCTGGCAGGACCTCCTCTTTTAACTGAACTTTTGGTTTGGAATCTGTAGAATGGACTACTTTTTAAATGGCCCTCATGAAAGGGCCTAGAGAGTTAAGAAATGTATTTCATTTCTTTCAGGCTAGAAAGACACTGGGTAGCAGACTGAATCACTGATTTTAAAATCCATTATTAGCTCTGGGTTTTCAGGCTTTGTGCAAGAACAGAGCATGTGGTAAAATAGTTAAAAAACCCTGATGTTCTGGCTTCATTATGTTAATAATTTGCTGTACCAGTTGTCATAGCTTTTAGTTTTTCTGAAATGAGACTGATAGGTCTAACATATATTCCTTCTGCTGCCACAGTGTATATGAACATACATGCAAGCTGCTGCTATGTCTGGGGCTTGTGCTATTTGGGAGATTTAGATATATTTATATACACTAAGCAATTGAATAATTGTGTAGGTTATATATGTATGTATGTGTATATATAGGAAAGCAATTATGTATAGAAACATCTCTACATATATGAACCTGAACTCCTGGGACCATTTTAAGCTTAGTTGTAATCAAAGATGGGTGTCAGATTTGTCTGTTACATGAGCAGAGGCACGTGCCAACAGGTACTTGATACCAGTAGTAAGCAGTAAAGCTAGTTTTATAATTGCCTATAGAGTGTAGGGCTCTGAGGGAAGGTGGAGATTTAGATGACCTGTTTGCAGTCTTAAACTTACTCATACAAACTTTGTTCTGGTGTATTACTGGCTGAGGCATTGATCTCCAAAAGTCCTAATGTTCAGTGAGGCCTATAAAAGCATTAAGCTCATGTTCCCTGATGGACTGTGTTTCAGGGTTTACTCTAATCACAATATACTCTCAGTTCTGTGGATTTCAGTTGCTGGAATTTCATAAGAACAAATTTTAGAGATAACCAGAATGCTGTAGCAACAGGAAGATTTTAACAGGTGAAACTGTCTTTCTGAGGTATTTTTTATCCTTTTAAAAATTCCACATACAACACCTTTGTAAAACATAGTGACAAATCACACTGTTGTCTGCTGAAAGACTGGACTCTTACACCTTCTCCTTGTCTTGTGTTTACATCTGTTAAAGTTGGTGGTGACCGTGGCTTCTCCTGGAGGAGTGTGGTAGAGAGTTTTTTAGGTAGTGAACGTATGACATCAATAAACTGCTATGTCTGGACAAGGTAGGGGGCAGTTATCTGAAAGTAGATGGAAATTATTATAATATTAAGTCTTCATGTTCAGTTAAATGAAGGGCTGTAGTTGCAAAGTCTCTGGTTCAGAGACTTGAACCTTTTTGTTCCAAGACTTGTTGCCTGCTGACAATAGAGGAGAGGGGAAGGGTCATTTTGATGATCATTTTGTGTGGGCAGCAGTATCACATAGGATATTGGGAGAAGTACTTTCTGGTTAGGACACAAATTACGATGTACTGCTGCTTCATTTGTTTCTGTACTTCTGGCTGTTTTTTCACATTTTGTTGTGATTTAGCACTGACACAGGGTCAGATGTCAACTGTGTTGATTTCAGGATTGTTTGACTTGAAAATGTAGGCTTTTCATATAATACAGTTTGAACAGGATGCCTTCATCCTTGCTTATTCTGCTATCTTAAATACAGAGTTTGAAGCCAAAGGCTGAATCAAATAAAATTGAGTGCCAAATTTTGCTGTGGGGACAATTGCTCTCAGAATAGAGCTTCTGTCCATGATTAAGTGATGAAGCTTGGCTCTTTGCCTGCGGTGTTTTGCCGAATTCCCAGATGGTCATATCTCATGGCCTGTTTGCTTTACTGATTTGAGCAGCTGATCATATTTAGGCTTTGTTTTGCTCTCCCCCAATGGCTTCAGTGTGAAAGAATGGTTGTGTGGTATTGAAGAGCTTTTGTAAAAATCTGTATTGCTAAGCTTATTTTTCTGAACTCGCAACAGCAGCAGCGTAGGAGTGTGGTTTAAGTATAGTAAGTCTCTCTCTTTTTTTTTTTTTTTTAATATTGGACAAGTTATTTAAGGATCCGGTCAGATCATTCAGGATTAAAGATTTTCCTGTAAAATCAATCTGTCAAGTTTACTTCATACAGGGGTGTGTTGGAAACATTCTGGGGAAGCATCAGAATCCTTTGAAGACGGTTAAATTAATCATGTGGGTTTGTGTTACATAAGGAACATACCCTTCCATTCTCAGTCCACTCTGTGTACATTTTGCTAACCAGTGTGGAAACTAAGCAGTTTTGCTCTCAAGCGAGAACCTAACTGCCAAAGTCTTCTGTTATGGAAGTGTAGTTGAGAAATTTGGGGGG
>JANIJG010025427.1:65223-75650 GCA_024611175.1 Megaceryle torquata
GGGGGGGGGGGGGGGGGGGGGGGGGGAGGGATGTTTGCAAAAGTCACTAACAGCTGAATAGTAATGTTGGGGATAAATTTCTCTATAATTTGCACTACTGGGGAATTCAGGCCAGTCACCTGTTGAGTAAAAACAGTTGGCCTGCAAACACAATCAGAACTTAAATCAGGTGGGCCTTACATTTTCTCTGTCATTACTTGTATGTTCCAGGGTGTCAAGCCAGCCAGCTTTGATAAAGTAGCAATCCCTGAAGTGAAGGAGATTATTGAAGGATGCATTCGGCAAAACAAAGGTGAAAGGTAAGTACTTTCTTTTCAGATAGAGGTATTTCTTGCTGTCTGAGCCTTAACTGTGATGATAGCAGATCCAGTTTTGTTCCTGGGATCTGTGTTCTGATGAAAGTCTGCATCCCCTGTTCTTTGGTAGATTTTTATTTAATGATTGTTGTAGAGAATTAACAGTGTCAGGAAGATTGCAAATGCTCTAATAACCATCCATGTCAGTTTATTCAGAAATGCTACTGCTTTTAATAAATATTTTACCTACTCATCCAAATGGTGGAGGACAATCCTGGGTTCCCAGGTATTTGGATTATTAGGTTGGTTTGTTGTTCTGTAATCTTTTGGGTTTTCTGTCCTTTTGATTTTGTCGGCATTTTATGGCTGATTATTTTGAAGTTGGTTATTTTTTTTTTTTAGTTCTTGTTGCTCATTTCTATCCACATTTTCTGCAAGACGACTTCTGCTTGAAGTGATTAACTTACATCATTACAGAAAATCTGTAACTACGCTGATGGCTTATCTGGGGGGTTTGTTTTCTGCTTTTTCATAGCTGTTGACTAGTGAATGTCCAATTTATGAATGATTCAGCTTTTCACTCTCCTAGTCTTCTGTTATTCAGAGCTAGTTTTGTCATTCATGGATGTTTATTCATTCTTTATTAACTCTAGAAGTTTTACATCTGATGGCATTGCTGTGCATTTTTAATTTTGGTTCTTTTACCTTGTTTTAAACAACTTTTTAATTTTTTCTTAACACTTTAAGTTGATTTTATGGCTGCACATCATTACTTTCTTGCCACTTTAAGTGGTAACTTTTAGAGTACTACTGTTAATGCTGGACATACATGAACATAGATCTTTTTTTGTACCTTCAGGACAAAGCTTCTAATTGTGGCAAACAGAATGCAAGTTGGAGTGATTCAAAATAGCATAAAATATGACAGGAATCATGTGGTGCTTATCTAGTGCTAAATTTACTAGATGAGGCTTTTGATAACATTCTGAAATAGACTGAAATACAGACTTAGATTACTGTACTGATTTGAGGACTAAGGGTTGTCTGTTGGATCTTCATGTTCAGTAAAACTGAACTGTTTCTTCAAGGTTTCTTATTATTTCAGTTAATAAATATCCTGTTCAGTTGGCTTAATTCTTAGGGTACTTCTGTTGACCAATGTGTGATACTGGTTTTTGTACATATGTAAACCTCATTTAAAAGCATCATGCTTTCGAATATAAATTTGACTGATAGGCTGTTAAATAATACATGGAGGAACTGTGAAAAGTAGAGTATAAATTTGTGGGATTATCAGGCAAGGATATTCCATAATATTTTATGAAAACCTAATAGTTGTGTGCTTTCTACGTTCTTTGCCCATATGCTAGATATGCTATTAAGGACCTTTTGAATCATGCTTTCTTCCAAGAAGAGACTGGAGTACGGGTAGAGCTAGCAGAGGAAGATGATGGAGAAAAAATTGCCATTAAACTCTGGCTGCGAATTGAAGACATCAAAAAACTCAAGGGCAAATACAAAGATAATGAGGCAATAGAGTTTTCTTTTGACTTGGAGAGAGATGTCCCAGAGGATGTAGCACAGGAAATGGTAAGTGGTGGTGGTCTTACAAAGCATTGGCAGTACTGGTGTTCTGTTAGTGAAATGTAGTCTGTCAGCCTCTGCATTTGCTTTTGTTACGGTCTAGAAATAAAACAGCTTCTGAAGTTTGTGAATACAAAGTTAGTGCCAGAGAGTGGAAGCTTATATTGTAGCACTGCAACAGTGGCTGTCTATGACAGTCTGAATTCTGTGACTATATCCTTCTTCAGGTGGAATCTGGCTATGTCTGTGAAGGGGATCACAAGACAATGGCGAAAGCTATCAAGGACAGGGTATCTTTGATTAAGCGAAAGCGAGAGCAGCGTCAGTTGGTGCGAGAAGAACAAGAGAAGAAGCTTCAGGAAGAAGGTAGTCAGAAGCAGCAGGTGGAGCAACAGCAGCCAGCAAGTGCTTCCCATGCAGGGTCAAAGCATTCCCAGTCTGTTACTGGTACTACTCCTGTCCCCACTACTTCAGCATCTGTTTCTACACAAGTGGAGCCTGAAGAACCAGAAGCTGATCAACACCAACAACTGCAGTTCCAGCAACCCAGTATATCTATTCTCTGTAAGTGTGTCAGTGTGTTTTATTTAGAAACTCTTGCACTTGCATGGTTCCCCCCAACATGTGGCCTTAAACTTTTGGAGGGTATAGCAGTAAATATCTTAAGATGATGCTGTCTGCCACTGCTGTCTGTTGAAGAGCATTAGCATGCTAGAAAGCACAGCAAAGTAGGATGCATTCCTATGTCTTAGCTGAGCCAAGTCTTAGCAGGATTCAGTCCCTTATCAGAGCACAAAATCATTTTCCTTTGCTTCAAGTTAATACACTAAATGAAGTGGAGCACCTGAGGTGTGAGCACATGTTCTAGTTTTTGCTGCACCCCTATAGGAACAATATATTCTGTAGAAGTCTGTATCCTCTTGCATGGGTGCAGTTATAGCTATTACTTGAATCTTTGTTAATTTTTAAGGTGGAAATGAGATTGATGTGCGAGCAGTGCAGATTATAATTTGCTTTCTGAAAAAAGTTTTCATTTTTCTGTGCTAAATACTGTATATGAAAAGATGAATTAACACTCCTAACTTTTCCTCTTCTGCCATCCCAACATTTGAATCAGTGTTTGAATGATGGTACACGAGAACTTCTGTATTAGAATGCTGAAGTTAGAAAGCAAATTACTGTCTGCTCTGTAGGTAATAGGGATTTAAAATTATCTACCATACCTACATCAGGTGCATCTGCCAGCCAGCACAACAGACCTGTTTTATACGTCAGTGTAAAACTGAATAAAAATAATAATTAAAAAATCCCTGAAAGACCATTCACAGCAATGTGCAATTAATTTCTAGTTCTGGTCTAGCCATTTATGGGAAGCATAGTTTACTATCCTCCCAAAGAACTCCTGAAATTACTGTGGTGGGGTTTTTTTAATACAGGTTAGGGGAAGATCTATTGGAAGTGAGGAATAACTATATTGAGGAAGTATTTAAACTGTAAAACTTTTTTTTTTTACTACAAGAGGTAAAATTGCTGATAAGGCCCATGTGACATGGCACAAACTTCAACCTAATATTGGATGGATTATATCATCTTTGAAGTTGTGACTCAAGACTGCAGTTCTTGAAATACAGATTTTTTTTTTCTTCAACTTCTGCAGCTGATGGGACAGTTGACAGTGGCCAGGGGTCTTCTGTTTATACCGAATCATGTGTGAGCAGTCAGCAGACTGTATCGTATGGCTCCCAGCATGACCAGTCAATCTCAACAGCAGCAGTTCAGGGATATGCAGCTTCAGCTGGCCCAGTACAATCACAACAGCATGGAGGATACCAGCCACCTGCAGCGGTAAGCCAGAATTTACAGTATTGCAAACGCATGGACTTACTTGATTTTTGTATTTCTCTTGAAAGATCAGAGGGAAGCCTGCCAGGCAATCTTCCATGTATTTTTTGTTTGTTTTGTTTTGCATGTGATACAAATTCTGTGTGGGAGTAGTTGAGGGGCTTTTTTTGCAAGGTGTCTGAGCCTAGGAGGGGAGGGGAAAGTGCAAGGGCATATTTGTCTTTAAAACTTTTATTTATTCTTGGGTGCACTTTAGGAGAATGAGTTAGGGGGTTTTATGGATGGAAGTAACATCTTCAGAACAAGACTATCTCATGAAAGTAAGCATTTAATCTTGCTTGGAAAGGTGGTGTGTGTATGTGTATATGAATTTAGCAGGGATTAAGCTGTTGGTTTGATTTGAAGGGATTAGAATAATTTGGGCTGCTACTTAAGTATGAAATTGCTGTATGTGTTCTGTGAGGCTTTGATTACAGATTCTGCAGGTAAGATTTTTTTTTAACAGTTATAGAATGCTGCATGTGAGAACTCCAGACTGAAAAGACCCCCACACCCTTGTTCCCAATTTTATTTCTAGCTTGTGTTGATTTGCTCATCAGTTGCCATGCGTATTCCTTTTCCTTGAAAAGTCTGCACTGGGCACAAATACTTTTCCTACAATGTTCATTTGTGTTGCTCTTTTTATTTTGGTATGTTTTTTTCCCTTGGTATGTTTTTAGATCTGAGTATGAGTATGCAGAAATCTATTCTAACTCTGGAGTAGAACTTCTGCTACTGCTATATTGTCTTCAGTGGTTCCCTTGTTGCTTGTTTTTTACACAAATAAAAGTCTAAGTCTGAGACATTATGGTATAATGTAGTAATACCATAAGGGAGAAGCTGTGACACATAAGGCTGAGGGTCCTCACTTTTTTGGTACCTGTGGTTTTAGGCCTTATTACAGAATCATTGGTGTTACTGGCTTGTTGGACAACATGCTGGTTTCACTCACAAGCAAAGCATCTCCATCTTTTTCAGAGGCACTGAACCTGAAGTGTGTGGTACTGCTAATGAATTTTTAATCCCTCTAAATAAGCTTGTTCGGTATAAGCCGTATCTTGATGTGTGGGCATATATGGGACTAGAAGCCACTTTGTTGTCTTGATGTATGGCTAGCTTCCAGGTTGAAAGATCAAAACCTGTTGAGAGGGGATGGGAGAACAAGCAGATGACAGAGGTATAGTCAAGATGCTTAGTTTGCTGCTAAAATGTGCTCATGCTCTATGATGATGACGACAGTGCTACCAGAAGGTTAACAGGACAGAGCAGAACACTACAAGAACTACTAACAGTTTGTTGGGAGGCAGGATGACAAGTCAAAATGATATTGATAACTGGAGAAATGAACTTAAAAAGAAATAGAATGCAGTTCAATCAGGACAAGAGTCATGCTTTAAACAGAATTAATCACCTACACAAGTACAGGATGAGCAACAACTGAGTGGGCAGCAATTCTGCCAAAAAATTAAAAAAAGTCAGGGATTACATTCAGCCACAAGCTGGACATGGTCAAAAACATCATGCTGTTCTGAAAAAGGCAAATATCATGTTATGAAACAGTTCCTCTGATTTGGGCCATTGATAAGTCTATGCTGGATATCCTGCTTGAGCAAATGTCAGGGTGAATTGGGAGGCAGTTCAGAGGGCAGTGTCAAAAAAACCCCACTAGAAATAAAGAAAATATGGTTTATGTGGGAAGACTGAAAGAGCTGAGCCGATGAAAGATGAGTTTGAGGAGACGTAAAGCTGTAGAGGCTGCTATAAAATAGAGGCAGCTAATCAGATCACAATATTTTTGTCAGATAGAATAAGAAATAGTAAGTCTAAATTGTGGCATGGAATTATTGTTTAGGAAGGTTTGTTTTTTCCCCTAACCTATAAGGACAGTTAAGTACTGCAGTCTCCATCACTGGAGAAGTTTCTGAATAGTTTGGATAAACCAGAGTCAGGAATGACAAATAATTAATCCTGCCTTGGTACAGATGAAAATTATGGGTGAAGTATTTATTTAACCCTTTAGTTCCCCCATGTTTCTCACAAATTTTAACCACCTCTAGCAAGATTTCACACATCAAAAATCTTGAATATCAGATCTCCACTGGATATCTTGAGGTGTGTTTTTCCCTGGAGGTCTGTATTTGATTTGAGTTCTATTAAGAAGTTGCAGATTACATCCATGAGGGGTTTGTACTATTAGAGAAAGGAAAAATTGCAATTGAAGACTGATTCTTTAAAATGTCACTTTTTCCATTCACTTAAACACAGCGAAACCCACCACACCAAAAAAGGAATAACAAAACAAACAAACAAACCACCAAAATCACCCCCAAATCCAATTCTGATTCTTCCACTTTAGATGGATTTTGACCTTTGGCCTTCTGGATTGTGGCAAGATTACAAAATCCTGATGCTTTTATTGGCCCAGTATCTGGAAAATGCTCGTCTAAGACTAATTTTACTGAATTTTCCACACAGTAAACCCAGCTTTTTTCCACAACTCATGTTGTAGCATGTGTTATGTTTGAATTTTTATAGTAATGTTGTAGTTAGAGAGCCAGCTGTGTAGAGTTAGTCCACTTAATTCAGGCAGTGAGTTGTCCAAGCAGAGAGATGGGGTGAGGTGATTATATATGAAAACACATCCACTTGCTAAGCTAAGAATGGATGTTTGAAAGCTTATCAGTATCTGTTCAGGTTTACTTTTTTATTTATCAGACTACCATATGCTGTGAGTTTTCACAGTATGGGCTGCACCATTGGCCCCAGAGAAAATATTCTCTCCTGTCTGTTCCTCCTTCCACGTGCTTCTTCTAAGGGTACTAGAGAACTTCCCCCACTGCTCAGTAACCTAAGGCAAACTTGGGTCCTCAGAGGTGCACACAGCCTGTTCCCAGTGTGTGTTGGCAATCATTCAGCATTCTCATATCTCCTTGCACACACATTAGTCGGTATTGGGCCGCTCATTTTGTGTCTGTTTTTCTTTTCTACCTCATATTTTTTGCTGGTTGTGTTACGCTTTTTTTTTAGTGTTCAATTCTTAACTTTTGTTTTCCTCCTTTAGCCTCAACGTGGTCGTAGCATGTCAGTTTGTGTCCCCCACCTTCCTGCTCTTCCCTCTATGTCCTGCATCCCTCTCAGTGCTCCTTGCACCCCACCACCAGCGCTGTCTGCACCTCTTTCTCCTTTCTACCTTCGGACTGTCCCTGAAGAAACCTTTGCAGAAAAGCTTTCTAAAGCCCTGGAAAGTGTCCTGCCCATGCACTCTGCCTCTCCACGCAAGCATCGACGCTCCAGCCTGCCCTCCCTCTTTGTCAGTCCTGTATGTGTTACCATTTGCCTCCTGGCACAGTAAGATAAGTTATCATTAAATACATCCTGGGCATTTTTAAATTGAGAAAATGAAGAGTTGATTCCTTATACTGTGCTGCTGGAATGTTGAATTTTTTATTTTTAATTGTTTTTCTAGAAAGCAGTACACTTAAACATTATCAAATGGTGGCTGACCATAGGATAGTATAAATGTAAATTACACAGAAAATTGTACCCCATAAGGTAAAGGGAAGACTAGTTCTTACCCTTTTAAGTCAGAAGAGCAGCTTTTTATTTTCTGAGGTCTAAGCAAGCTTTGAATGTTAAGGAAGCCCTGCACAAAACAACCAGCTTTTAAAGCTTGGTTACCATGACCGGTCATTCTAAAAGCTTTGGCTAACTGTGCTAGTGATACTAGAAATTCTGAGTATGAATACTTTGCAGATTTTTTTCTGTAAATTTTAATCAGAAATGCAACTTCAGCTGATTCGTGATGGGAAGAAGCCATAGTTTCATGTTTCTCAAAGTCAGATGCAAGACGGCTTGCGGGACAGAAGGTAGTCGCTTCGGTTTTGGGCTTCTATTTATACAAAAACTTTCTGAGAAACATTTATCCATAAATGACACTGTGGAACCAGTTTTCAGAACGTAGGAAGAGTTCATGTAGGACCTTCTTGCTAGTATTGGTCAATATGGAAATTTGCTGCTGCTTTTCTGGAAAAAATGGGGCTGGGGAGAAAGAGCAACGTGGAAATAGCAACTTGAAAAAGTCACAAACACCTTCTGTCTTAAAGACAACATATTTGCTACTGACTTGTGCAGTGTTTTTCCTTTAGGGTAGATAATACATCGTGTCCCAGCATACTGTAGGAAGAGATGGAAAAAATGCAGAATTACTAAACTGTTTAGTATTCTTACATAGAACTCTCTTTAGTGAATTTTTACCTACAAATCTTAAATAAAACGAGCCTCATCTGAAGTAGTACATCAGACAGAGTGGAACTGCCTGAAGACTCTGCTGTTACCAAACCTGTGAGTATTTAATTGTCCAGGCAAGAGTTAGGTTTGTTTCAGTACGTGCTTACTTTGTATGTTTAAAAAAAAAAAAAAAAAAAAATCAAAAGTGATCTAAGGAATTAATTGATGATCAATTTTGGCAGAATCCTGAGGCTCTGCAGTTGTATCATCCTTCTTTTGTTTTTCTTTCTTCCAGCTGTGGGCTGGAATGGTTCAGTTTTGTCTCATGAGGTTTCTCTTCAGCTCTCTAGATAGCCTAAAGGACACTAGCACTGTGGTTTTTGTGTTGGATAATACTAAGATTTAATGTCATTTTATCTTCTCAGTGCAAACTAGAGGCTATGTTATTGCTGCGCTCAAGTTCTGAATTTCCATATTCCCCATATGGCAGTAACCACAGGGATTTGATTGGCTTTCAAGCACTGATCACAATGGATAGCCCGTGACAATAAATCTCATTCCACTGTCAGGAGCAAAACTGGTTTCTTTTTTGTGAATTATTGGAATTGGACTGGAAAAGCAGCTCTAAAACAAGCAAATGTTTCCATTTGTAGCAATGCCTGCCATGGATGTATTTAATGGCTATTTACTACTCACCTAAATTTCCTAAGTATTGTATGTTTTTGACCATGAGTTGAGTAGTCATTCTATAAACTTATTTCACAGAACTGCCTAGTGAACTGTGCATGTTGTTGTGCTTTCACTTTTAATGTATGAATTACTTGTCTTGTTCATGTCAATACAGCCTCAGCATCCGCGTGGGGGAACACCAACGTTCCCAGATTCACAGATATTTTTCCCAACCGTTCATGAACGGCCGGTGTCTTTCTCACCACCACCTGTCTGCCCGCCGAAGGTGGCAGTTGCTCAGCGGCGCAAGAGCACTTCATTTTTGGAAGCCCAAACTTGCCACTTCCAGCCATTGCTGAAGACTGGCCAGAGTTTAGTTCCACCTGGTGGTAGTCCCACCAATTGGACACCAGAGGCATTCGTTATGCTGGGTACAGCAGCTCAGAGAGTCGCTGGAGAGCCTCTGCATGTGCAAGTTAATCCTGTGTTTGAGCCAGCTCCTGTCCACAGTGACTATAGATCTGGACCAACACCTTCAGAGGATGCTCACTACAGAATGCATTCAGAAGCTGTATATTTGGTGGGCATGCACTATCCATCACAGGTATCGGAGCAGTATGATCAAGTAGCTTATAACACTCATGTGACTGAACAACATTTGAAGCAGGTCTCTGAGTCAAACCATGGGCAAGGTGGTCCTCCACAAAGCTCTGTGTTCGACTTTCAGTTGGGGCAAACATACCTGGCAAGACACGTTCAGAACCTGAGGCTGGATTCTGGGATGGGTCCCCTTTCTCCATTATCCAGTGTTTCAGCTCCTCTGAGTGCAGATCCTGCTCAGATGACGTTCCATCAGGTATTTGTTCCACACTCTGCCCCAGCTGTGCTCTCTCACAGTGGTGATGGCAGAGCGAGCTGTGTCTTTGAGTTCCATGTGCACACACCGACTTCTGCTTCAGCAGAAGGGGCAGTTTTACCCCAGCGGGTCTACAGAAGTCGCCGGGGTTCTATGGAGACCAGTCAAGAGGAATCCACTCAAGGCATAGGGTCGCACGGTCGGCTTCAGCCTGTGACAGAGGAGCAGTGTAACTATCTTGGTCCTGAGTTAGCAGGTCCCAGAGGGGGCTCTGCCAGGCGGAGCTGGCCAGAAGGAAGCCCAGAATACTCCAGTGATTCCTCACAGCTGACTTCCTCTGACACTGGCGATTTCCAGTCTCCTCCCCCTACTGGGGGGTCATCATCTGCTTTTGGTTCAGACTTCTCATTGCCCATTGTTCAGCTGCCTCAGAAGGTGTTGCAAGAGTCGCAGCTCTTCATCTGCTTCCCCCAGGGAGCCTCGACTCAGCAGGCCTTGTCCACCTCGCTTCCATCAGGACCACCTGCACTCTATCCTCAGGTTACAGGAGCAAACCCTTCCAGATTTTGTCTGCTTTTTACAAGTCATACTTTGTATGTAAAGGGGAGCTTTGCTTGTGGTTCATTAGCATTCTTGGAGGTGTCTTCCCACCAAGTCAGTAGTACGCTAGGTTCTCTAACTTACCAGGTGACAATGAAATAATGAGGCATCAACAACCACTTGGTTTGTGCTCAGCTTGGGCTGAAATACCTGTAGGGCTACTGTGTTAAGGGTAACAAAAAGTCAGTGTTTCTCTTGGGACTAGTTGTTGGGGTTTTGTTGTTTTTGGGGTTTTTGTGGGGTTTTTTCAGTATAATTATCTATTTCTCCAAGCAATATTTCAATAAATTTCTAATTATGAACACAAGATAAAA
>JANIJG010025428.1:0-10679 GCA_024611175.1 Megaceryle torquata
TTCTCTGGAGACTTTCAAGACCTGTCTGGCTGCATTTCTGTGTGAGCTGCTCTAGTTGTGTCCTGCTCTGGCAGGGGCGTTGGACTCGATGATCTTCGGAGGTCCCTTCCAGCCCCTACCACTCTGATTCTGTGATAATGTTTGGTCTCTTGGCAGATAGCAATGCATTGTTAATTAATTTAGGGGAAATCTAATTATTCAGTTATTAAAATAATTATACGATTATTTAGTTATTTGTTATTTAATTTAGGGGAAATCAATTTCAGGTGATCCAAAAGTCCTATCAGAAGTGGAATCAGAATTACAGAATCCCAAACTGGTAAGAAGGAAGATAGTTTGTTCAAATCCCTCTTTGATAGTTTTTGCTCATCTTTAGTCTATTGGTAACTATTATGATGCTTTACCTTTGTTTTTATTTGCTCTTTAGGCTCTAAGATTACACTGCAGCAAGTTAATAGTTCCAACACTATAAACACCCCACACTCCCCCCCAGATTTCTCAATTAGAACAAGTTCTAAAGACTTTTCTCCACTATTTCAAGAATATTTTTTCCTTAAAATCTTCTTGCACACCCCTCCCAGCCCCCAGCAGTGGGAACATTCTGATTCCTAGGAGAGCCAGGGTGCAGGCACTCTGCAGCTTGCCCCAGAGACTGCTTGTCTTGCATGAAGATAAAGATGGAGCAGAATAACCCAAAGAACCCAGGATTACCATAGCAAAATATCACTAATGTAGCACGTGAACTGGGCATCCATTTAGACATGTACAAATTGCATACTTTTTTAGATCTATCTTCTTGCTTTTGAAAGGATGTTATGGTTTGTGGTGCAGAGATGTGTGTTAAATTTAATGCAGCACTCTTGCTGGGCTCTGAAGACCTATGTTTATCAGTAAATTCACTCAGTTTCCCTTTTTTTTTTTGGATATTAGCTGCTTTTCCAGACTTCTGCATATGGAGAAAGACAGACACCAGGAGTTATTTTCTCACATAACTTAGAAAGTCATTAAGATTATGCCTGAATTTAAATATGTGCATCCACATAGACAGATTTATATGTAGTTTTTACTCCTTAGATAATAGTTTTAAGAATCTGTCATCTGTGATGATATTAAAACATAGAAGTCTAGATCTTGTTTCATCTTCTGTCTCCATTCCTCTTTTTAGATGTGAGACAGAGACCTGAATTTAGTTTCCTTCAGCCTTCCCCCTCAGCTTGATCCATCTTAAGGCTATGTACAAAAATCCCTGCATACCTGTCCTTGCTCGTGTCCTCCAAATGAACTCAGCTTTCTGATAGGTTCTCGTTGACGTGTTATTTATGTTACCTCCAAGAGAATTAACTGTATACATGTAAGCAGGAAGATATTTTAACAAATAAATCATAACTACTACATCAGAATAAGACTCTGGGCTGCTGAACACCTTGTGCTTTTTGGGAAAAAGGCAGGATTTAGAGCTGTTGTTAATTGGGCAGGATTTAGAGCTGTTGTTAATTGGTACCCCAGAGGAATTCTATTCCAAATCACCTGCCTTTGCTTCCTCCTAAATGTCTTGGTAATAAGAAATTGTCACTGAAATTTCAACATTTCTAGTTCTATTTATATTGCTTCCTTTATGTTTATTTTCAAAGACAGACTTTTTATTTTTCTTTTATTTTTAGAATTTACAAAATTTGCACTGTCAAAAGAAATGCTTTCAGAAATTTCAGATAAATTTTTCAACGTTTCTCCTAGAGAATTTTTTGATGCTTAACTTGAACATAGAAGAGGCTTCTTCTTTTGTGGAAGGATTTCTTTTGAAGATAGAATCACTTTCAAAGATTTGTTTTGATCTGAGTGATGATTTTGCGATCTTCTGGAGGAGAAAAAGAAATCTGTACTTGAAATTTCTAGAAGGGAGGGCAGCTGCCTTTAAATACCATCAATATGAAGCTCATTTAGATTTGAAGAGTTATTGGTTAGAACTCTCCTTAACTAATATTTAGCTCCACCATTGTGGTATGTTCTTGCAGGTCAAAAAACCGAAACAAATGAACAACCACAAAAAAACCCCAACAACAAAATAACCAAACCAAAGCAAACACAAACAGAAAAACAGTTTCCTCTTGTCGTGCTTTAACCCCAGCCAGCAACTAAGCACCACACAGCCACTTGGTCCCTCCTCTCCTCCTCCCCTGGTGGTATGGGGAGGAGAATCAAAACAAAGTAAAACTTTTGGTTTGAGAAAAGAATGGTTTAGTAATTGAAATAAAAAATAATAATAGTTATTAAAATGAAGATAATAAAAAAAGAGAGAGAAATAAAAGCCAGGAAAGACAAGCGATGCACAATGCAATTGCTCCCCCCACTGTCCCTGAGCAGCGATCGACCCCTCCCAGCCAACTCCTCCCAGTTTATATACTGGGCATGATGTCGTATGGTATGGAATATCCCTTTGGCCAGTTTGGGTCACCTGTCCTGGCTGTGTCCCCTCCCAGGACGTCTTGTGCCTCTCCAGCCTTCTTGCTGTCAGGGCAGTATGAGAAGCTGAAAAATGCTTGCCTTAGTATAACTGCTACTTATCAACAACTGAAAAATCTACGTGTTATTCTCATGCTAAATCCAAAACACAGCTCCGCACCAGCTCCTGGGAAGAGAATTAACTGTCCCAGCTGAAACAAGGACACATCCTTATGTCTATATGCATTATTTGTGGGTGTAGATTGAGAGAGAAAGTCTCATTCACAGCAAATCACTTGAAAACACGACTAAGCTAAATATTTATTTAAGGCCTATTAAATCAACATACCTGCTTAAGTAAAGTTACCAGCTTATTTCCTGAACTGGGTATCTGGTTACTGGTTATGGCCAACTATATTGGCCTAAAATTGCTTTGGACTGAATTAGCTCAGCCAGAAGGGAAATGAAGGACGATGTTTTTCTGCAGAGTCACAGCGTACTCTCTAGTTTTCTTTCTTGGATTGGATAAGGTTTATTTATCCCCCTTTACTCCAAAAACCCCAGGGATGTTTTTGTGACCTGTTAGGAAGTGATGGTGTAAAGTTCTAGCTGAGGACAAGACCTATTTCCCCATGATCAAGAAATAACAGATATCAGAGGGTAAAACTCAATGCCTGAAAATTGAATTACAAGTAGTTAGAACAGTGTTAAAGCTCTGTGTCCAGATCTTGAAGTTCTCTTTGGTTGTTCGGGGTTTATTTCATTTATATAGGTCTCTTGGTTTTATTTGCTTAGATTTTTTTAGGCTTTTAAAAGCTCAAGAATCTAAAGAAAATCCTTATTTAATTTGAGGAATTTCTCTGAATTCTCTGACCTGAAACCAAAAAAATTAACCTGAAATTATAAGTCGGCCTAATTTTACGGTCCATGCTTGACCCAACTCTTAGGAGCCAGTGCATGCTAACGTGGCTTCTCAAACAGCTTCTGCCATGCTGGCAATAAAGGCAGTTTTGTACTGGCAGTGCCTCTGCAGCGCTTGTTACATCCTTAGGGACATTGTTTCACATATGGAGGTTTTGAAATATTAGGCATTTGTGCTTTGAGTTCATAGCTTTATCATAGCAGCCTTGCTTATCAAGTCGAAAATGTCTGGATAGCTTTAGGCAGGTGCCATTGAAAATTCATGAATTCTTTTTTCTGACAGAGTGAAACTAGCAGCAGCTTAGAAAGGACTATCTACCTTCCATACATTACCTTGTGTGGTCACTGCAATCCCTGGGGATCAGTGGCTCCTAATCAAGAGCTCAAACCTTGCTGATCAGGTGGAAGATCCGTATTACTTGTGAAGCACACTTCATACTTCCACCTAATCTTGCCAGAGCTATTGTGACTAGTCAGGACAGGGATGTTACTGGTTTTAGAAGTGAAGCTCAGCTGCAAAGAGGTGGGGAAACTATGCTATAGATAGTACTGAGGTCTTTAACAGACTCAACTTTATACGCCTTGAGTACTGCGTCCAGTTTTGGGCACCTCTATAGAAGAGAGACGTCAAGGTGCTGGAGCAAGTGGAGAGGAGGCAGTGAAGCTGGGGAAGGGCCTGGAGAATAAATCTTCTGAAGAGTGACTGAAGGAGCTGGGACTGTCTAGTTTGAGGAAGAGGAGGCTGAGGGGAGACCTCATCACTCTCTACAGCTCCCTGACAGGACACTGTAGAGAGGTTGGTGCTGGTTTCATCTCTCGGGTAATTGGTGACAGAACCAGAGGGAATGGCTTCCAGCTGAAACAAGGGAGGTTTAGACTGGACACTAGGAAAAAATTCTTCACGGAAAGAGTGGTGGGCTATTGGAATAGGCTGCCCAGGGAGGGGGTTGAGTCCCCATCCCTGGGTGTGTTTAAGGGTCGTTGAGATTCGGTGTTGGGGGACATGGTTTAGGGGTGAACTTTGTAAAGCGGGGCTGATGGTTGGACTTGATGTTCCCAAGGGTCTTTTCCAGCCTGAATGATTCTATGATGATACCATGATGTATCTAGGCTTCTTATGTTGGTCTTCATTGCACAAGGGATCTTTATTTCTGCCTTCAGTTTATAAGAAAGCCAGTTCACAGGACCTATAAATGCTGAGACCTAATCTCGGGTGTTAACCTGCATAATAGCCTGGGTAGTTCCTTTCTCCCTTCGTGGTTTAGCTCACCATATTTTGCTTTTGACTAACGGCAGCCCTCATTAACAAAGGGATGTTTCTTCTGAATTTGTAGCTGGTTTGTTTCACAAGTTTTTTTTTTTCCATCAGAAATCCCAGCTCTACTGTCTATTTTGTCCATGGCTTCTGAGCCATAAAATGAGCCATCAATAACTGCCTGCGATTGAAGGTTATCAGTGAAAATGAAGAGTATGCAATGAATGAGGGAGGAATAGTGTCAGTAATATATATTTTCAATTCTTCGATATAAATTTTCCTCTACTCTAAAGCTGTGTTTGGAGGAGGAGTAGAGCATAATCACCAAGATGCTGGTTTACTCCATGTTAGTATTTTTGGAGGTCTGGTGATCCTTGGAGGATTCCTAATGTACGTAGGTGCGTATGTATGTGTGTGGGAGTTGTAATTTCCTTGGTTTTAACCGTTGCTGGTGTATTTAAGAGGAATTCCTCAAGAAAAGCCATCATTTTGGAGTTTCTAGGTAGCAGGAAGAATATATAATGGTAACATTTCTACACTTTCCTCTGTATTCCCTTTGTTTGAGGCCATCAAAAAAAGGTCATGGCCGCTTTCAAGGCTCCAGAGTCGGCTTTTTTCCAGTTGACCTGGACCTATAAGTGAACATTATTTGCATCATATATTTTGTCATCCACCTTTAAGACTGATTCATAAAAACCCTACCCTCTTACATGGCTGCTGAGCTCTGGTCATTTCCCCTCCACTTCTGCTGTCACCTTTTATTTCCATGGTACTTGCTGCTGCTTTTTTATTCATCTTCATTCTCCCTTCCTTTCTTGTCCCTGGGAATTTCTCCATTAAGTTTGAACTCTCCTGTTCACCATAAAGAGTCTAGTTCTATGGTTGAACAATCCCTCAGCACCGAGAGATCTTTTTAACCTTCTTCCACCTCCTTTTAAAACCACTTTTACACTTAATTTTTTCCCCCTGGAATAATTTTAACAATTGTTTTCATATCATCATATCTTCCTTGGTCAAGTGACCAGTTGGAAAACTACATTTACATCACGATGCTATGTTACCTTGAGGAGCAGAGCAAGGCAGTAATAGCACCTCTGAAGCCAGAATATACTTCTGCTGATTGTTGGCTTAGAGGTCCCTGTATCTCTTCATTAGTTGTCCTATGATTACCCTAGAGTGCTTTAATTTTAAATGAAACATAATAGCTGCCTTATCTCTAAAGGAAACTGGTCTTGATTTTATTAACTTACAGGACAGAAGAATAATTGGCACATATCATTGTCCAGAAATGTATTCAACAAAGGTATCTTTCATTGTTTTCTAATGTTTTTATCCTCAGAGACTTAAAATTCAGGTCTGGACCACTTATGGTCATTAAAGATCCCATGGCACTTTTTGGATAGTATGGTCATCTCAACCCCAAGCACCTGGCCAAATACCAATTTACGTAACTGTTCTGCTTACCTAACATCCCCCCCCACCACACACCCACCCCATAGTTTCAATTGGCTACAGCATTCTCCATTTCCTCGACTAAAATCTAGCGTGTTGTTCTGCACTGTCAGTCACCACAGTTCGCCTCAGAGGTGATTGCACTTCACTGGGAGGTGACGTGGCTCTTTCTTTCTGATGCTTGTAAAGCGCTTTGGGATCCTTTTGAACGGGCGGTGCAATATGGTGCAATAAACCTGATTCATTCTCATTCTGTCTCAGGCTTCACTTAGTTACAAGAGCATGTTTTATTTAGAGTTGGGCGAACCTACTTGGTGGGAATAAAACTCCCAGCTCTCTCTAATCTGACAAGGAACCTTTTATCAAAGGTTGAAAAGCTCGGCCCGCTTTTCTGGTTTTGGTGGTGTTTTGTTATTGATTTATATGCATGGTCACTTGTAGCTCTGGATTGGAAGTTTGGGGCTTCTGCAGATTGGAAATTCAAAATATCATGAAAAAAAGCAGTTCTAGTTACGGTCAGTCCACTGTTCTGGGTGCAGGAGGAGCAAATGAGTGCTAAAGAAGCACCTGAACTTTGTGGTTCTGGCTATTCTAACACTTGAAGGTTCGCCCATCGCTAATTTTTACTGTATTTAGCATTATTTCCTCAGAAAATTGTTGTAGTATTGAAAAATGCTGTCTCCAACTCTGATATCAGTGTGATAGGTGCAGAAGACGACGCTTTGCCCTAGAAAATAGTTTAAAATATTGCTGAATGCTTTTTTTCTGCCCAGCATCACTAATCTTACTGACTGCTGCCAAGATTACCAGATATCTGCAGCAGTTTGCTGTGTTAAGGTATTTATTGATACGAGAAGTGACAAAAGAATCCAAGCAAAAAGTTAACTGAAGGAGCGATACCATGTTGCTAAAACACGTCTCTAACTCTTGTAGACTAAAATCTTGCATGTGTTGCATAGAAAGTACATGAATGTGTAAAGAGCCTTCACATTTCTGATATCATTGCAGATTGAAAGGATGAAATGCTTAAAGTAGATTCATCCTAAGAAGATTTAAGATATCAACAAATTTGTTGGCACTAAAAATCTTTCCAAATATAGAATCTTAGAATGTGTACCGTTGAGGGGAAAATATCCCTGGCTCTTGGCGGAGGGCTAAAACCACTGCATTAGTGGATCCTAGGTCAACCTTCCCCTGATGGCACTGCAACTAAAATTTCTATTCTTTTCTTCATGGCTGTGTGAAACTATGGAAAATGTACTTTCCAAATGGCTTTGCACCCCTCCTGTAAGATAATTCCCTTATTTGTTTCTAGGCGTTCTTGGGAGTGATGAATCCGTTCAGTAAAGAAGTTCCACCTCAACATGAGGAGGAACTTCTTTACTGTGAGGGTCCCAGAGCACTGGAACGGGCTCCCCAGAGAGGTTGTGGAGTCTCCTTCTCTGGAGCTTTTCAAACCCCGCCTGGCTCTGTTCCTGTGTGACCTGTGCTGGATTGTATGGTCCTGCTCTGGCAGGGGGGATGGACTCAAAGATCTCCAGGGTCCCTTCCAACCCCTGACACCCTGTGATCCTGTGAATGCCAAGTGCCTATAATGGCTTTTTATTTTCAGGTTACTAAAAGTCTTATTACTTGCCTGAGATCTTACAGCAGAAATGACAACTAATTTTTGTCTTACCGCAAAAATCACAGAGAATTTTCTAAATAACTGCACTCATGATGAGAAAATGTTTGAAAGCTCTCTTGAACAGTTTTGTAGATCTATTTGAAAGCTTTTACATGTTTGCTTTTCTAGATATTGCATTAGCAGAATACTCTTTTTTTTGCTGCTTTAGTTTTGTCTAATGCAGAAGAGAACTGCTCTGATGGTCTTCCTGGCTAGAACAGAGTATGCTCAATATTATGCTACAGATTTCTTAAAGGAATTTTCTTGAGTTCCAGTTCAACTTCCCCATTTTTCCAGTGCTTCTGAAAAAAAAAAAAAAAAAAAAGATTCTTCAAAGATTTCATATAGCTTTGATGGAAAGCAGGCAAAAAGAGATGATTTTGGCTGCTTTGCGTTAAGCCATTACATTTAACATCAAACTAAAATATTATGGAACAAGAGGGGTGCAAACTCATGTAGATTGGGGAAGAATGAAAGAGAGAGGGAGGGAAATCTGGCATTTCAGCGACGCCAGTTTTTATGCATCACTCGAACAGATGTAATCACTCAAATGGCAGTGTTTCAGTAGGTCCAAGGTGCTTTTGTGAGTACCCCACTTCCCAGGTGCAACGCTGTGCACTGGATGCTACCAAAAAAGCAACTGCTTCCAACCCAGTTCTCTCACCGTGCCATGAGAAATATTACGTAGGCTTTTTTAGTAATGGCAAATACAGTGCTGGTTTCTAAATGTTATGGAACAGAACAATGCCATATCATTGTTTAGAAAGCCGTAAAAGTCACAGTTTGTGCTCTTTCAGTAATAACTGTAGTGTACATTGTGTACCTGACACATGAATGATGTGGCTGAGTTATTCTCAAAGGAGCTCCGGACCGGTGTAATCTCTTAATTGGCCGGGATTATATCTGCACTACCATCACTAAGTCAGTGTACTTAATTAGCTGATCATTGGCTATTACTGCTTTTATAGTGTTTTTATTTAATTATCCTCTGTAATCACGCAAGTCAAAATACATCCTTAGAGGGAAGGCTGACAAGAGTTAGAATTTCCTGAATAACCTTATATTTGTTTTCTATAAATGGATTATTTTTCAATTCTCCTACCGTACTTCATATCTGCTCCAGATTGCCTAAGAGTAGAAGTTAGTTCCTCAGCTTTGAAATCTTCTTGATTGTCTAAGGGGTTTCATTACAATATTGCATTAATTTTTTTTTTTCACTGAACTACCTTTAATAAAAAATAAAAATAAGTAACTCAAACTACCTGTTGAAACAACTGTTCTACCTGCATTTGATGTGATTACATTCTGTGTATTTTTTTCCCTTGCTTGAAATTGCAGAGCTCTGCTATTGCAGCGTTCAGGTCTCCACAGCATGCGCTGTATTAATGAGATTCATTAGCACAGCACGGAGTTTCCACATAGGTCTAGTTAGACAATGTCAGTGCCTTTCCCTAAATAACCTGTACTCCTATTTGGATTGGGGGGGGGGAAGAAACTTTACATTTTCTTGTGCAGTGCCCTGGGCCTTGCTTCATAGAGGCAGAGAGATCTTGGGAATCCCTGTGGTTTTGTCAGAGAGGAAGCTTGCATTCGAAAGAAGAAAACCCAAAACAAAGCAGACCCTTTTCCATTTAATTTCCCTCCAAAAAAATAAAAAACCACCCAAAAGTTCAATATTTGTCCCAGGTTTCCCCCCCAGCGGCAGAATCCCCCTGGCAGGAGCTGAGCATTTACCGCCTTTCCTGGCGTTGCTGCTGCTCGCACCACGCGGGGCCTACGCAGACGCCATTTCTGCCACCCTCCTCTCGAGGCCTTACGGCTCCTTGAGCTCACAATAAGTGACAAGAAACGTAGCCAGGGCTACGCTTCAAGTCTCTTGGGCTGGCATCCAGTGAATTAGCAATGTTAGGTCTAGCCCGTGTCAGCATGGCTTCAGTTTGCAACCGACTGGGCTTCTTTTCTCTCCTGCTAAATCCTCTTTCTTATATTTCTTTTATTATTTATTTATTTATCTTTTTACAGATGGATCCACATGAAAATATTTTGTTGAGCACACTTGAAATTAAAAACGAGATGGCTGCCTCTGAGGCTGTGATGGGGCTTGGGGACCCTAGAAGCACTATGCTGGCGTATGACACTTCAAGCATCCAGTACCGGAAAGCTGGCTTGCCCAGGCACAGCTTCGGTCGCAATGCCCTGGAGCGACACGTGGCACAGAAGAAAAGCAGGCTACGGAGACGCGCGTCTCAACTGAAAATTACCATTCCTGACTTGACTGATGTAAATGCCATAGATCGATGGTCACGCATATTCTTCCCCGTTGTTTTTTCCTTCTTCAATATTGTCTATTGGCTTTACTATGTGAACTAAGAAACAAAGCCACACAGGAAGCAAGAACTGGATTTCTCTTCAAATCGGTTGTACAGCCAAAAGTGGGACTAAGAAAAATTCTATTCAGGACAAAAAGTTATTTTAAAACACCTTAGTTGCTGGCCCACTCTATGGTCTGGTTTTACAATGTTTTGGTTACATCTGCTAAATCACAACTACGTTAAGTTGCAGGATGGACGTGTCCCCTTATGAAAACTTAAGTGCATTTTGAGTGTGAAGGCAAATTGGATTCTGACAATCACTTCTGGCTCACTGTCCCTCACTCTTTTTTTATTTCCCCCATCTCTTTTTACTTTTATTTTTAAATTTATTTAATTTTTTTCTATTTTATTTCTTTTATTTATTTTGTTACGTTATGCTATTTTATTTTTGTTATGTTTATGTTATGCTATTTTATTTTTGTTACGTTATTTTATGTTATTTTATGTTATGCTATTTTTATTATGTTATTTATGTTACGCTATTTTATTTTTATGTTATTTTGTTATGTTATTTTGTTATTTTATGTTATGCTATTTTTGTTATGTTAATTATGTTATGCTATTTTATTTTTGT
>JANIJG010025428.1:10779-24176 GCA_024611175.1 Megaceryle torquata
TTTATGTCATTTATTTTATGTTTGGTTTGGTTTGGTTTTGAACTGTTTTTCGATGGCCATCTGAGTTCAGCGATACAAGTCATAGGACATGGCATTTGAGAAACAAATCCTAGTTTCAACAGCACTATTTATCACTCATTCCCAGGGAAACTGCATACCCGAGACGTGCATCTACACTTAAGAGAGTGTGTTAAGTTGTTCTGCTTACGAAACATACACCCTTTACCTTTTAAATGCAGAAACTTGAAAACAAGGAGTGCCTATCATCTTTCCAAGATGATGATGGTCAGAGGTTTCCCAACCATATTCAGGTATTTCCCGTTATCGATTGAAAGAAGTAAACCTTTGACTGATGATATCAGGGTTGGGTGTTTGCACGCAAGCCGAAGCCAGAAGCACTCGTTGTGTTTGGAATTTGGAGAGAGAAGACGCGCTCGCAGTCACAGTGACTGTAATTGCCATCGGGAGAGGAATGTAGCAGTGGGAGCAAAACGCCCCAACTCTGGCTGGTAGAGATGCTGCTGCTTTGCGCTGGGGAAAGGAAATCGTCTGCCCAAAGTGCCAAAACTGGTTGGCCAAGTAGTAATTCTCCAGGTGACTGAGGGAAACCAGTGGTGCCCTGCCTCTCTAGGCCGGGCCCAGCCGGCGAGCAGGTACAAAACACAGGGCCAAGGAGAGGGAAGGCTACATGCATGTAACGGCGTGTGTGTAGATCTGGCTGTATACACATATATCTAGACGCTGTGCAAATGACTGCTGGCAGTTACAGTATGTACCTTAGCCTGAAATACGTGGAGTTTGTGATTTCTTCCAGGTTTGCAATCTTCCCAGTGTTACACTTGCTACTGTTGTTCTGTTTAAGACCTCACATCCACTTTGACTCAAGGTATCGTACCTCTTTCAACAGTTAAGATCCCAGCGTATCCGTTTCACTACTGAGAGGATTTTCTCAGTCTGGACTGGGCAATACCATTTCACTTTTTCTTTGCTCTTCCTTAATGCACTGTCTTAAAGGGAAAAATTTGGTAGCCATCACTTCAAGAGGTTAATTACACTCTTGAATGTCTCCTGCTTTTGCCACCAAGCAATAGCAAATTTCAGTTCTGCTTTAGGAAAGTTTTTAAAATAAAAGGAGTTGTTTCTTTTTTTTTCATTCTCTGGAGCTTTAGTCTTACGGGCAAAACAGAAGAGAGAAAACCCAGACTTTTATAGGCAAAGTAGAGCCTGTCCTTTAGTCCACTGTGGAACCTTTTGCTGTAACAGGGAAAAAAAAAAAAAAGGAAAAAAAAATCATAAGAACAGTATGGAAAATATACATTCCTGATAGCTTTTAGGAAATCATACCCCCAATATTGTTTGACACAAAGTCTTTCATGAAGCAAAAGCCACATCTTCTGTATCTCTGCTACCTCTCATCTGCGTACGACTTTCGGAAAGAAAGGAGAATTCAAGTAGCTTCCAAATAACAGAGGATTTTTTTCAGGCAGATACTGTTTCCTTATTTAGGTATTCCTTTGGCAATACTTTAAGATAGTTTTTAAGAATATTTTTTTCTTAATTAAGAATATTTTTCAAGTTTTTCCTTTGCATTTTTTGTGCTTGCTGTAAAGGAGTAATTTTCTTACAGGTTTCTGTGGTTCTTTGTCCCCATTTGACAGCGGATGACAGCGAAAGGAGGAAAGCAGTTCTGGGAACTGATAGGCCAATTTTCTGACTTTGTTTTGAGCGTATCGTACGCTTGCTTCTGCTTCAAATGGGAGAGAATAATTTTGAGCCTGAACTGGGCTTTGCCAGGCATGCTCTTGTTTATTAAGGGAGTTTTGTGTCTGATGCCTCCAGGTTCAGACTCTGCATTACAGACAGGCTTTCATCGTGTCATTAACTTCCCGAGTCCAAATGCTGCTTTTTGTTCCCATACTTAATTTCCGACGGCATTTCACACGTAACGCAACAAAGCTTTGTGGATGCCTTTGGAATTTCAACGGATTGGTAGGAATTGTGTTGTGAGTTTGGGGTTTTGGTGGGGTTTTTTTTCCCCAATTCTAAGGCAGCCACATCAAAATTCAGTATTTCTCTTCAAAGTCCATTTTTGATTATTTTTTGGTATTGATTATAGCAAATAAGGTAATATATATTCCCTATATTATAGCAGGTTTTATCGTAGTCTCCGGTAGAAGCTTTTATTTCACTTCACAAATTGCTGTTAACTCCTTTTTCATTTGATTTACAGAAGCGTAGTGCGAACGCAGGGAGCTCACAGCATTTTTGTGGTTGATACACTTCAAAGATGTAAACCTTAGAGAGAACACGTTGACTCTCTGCAGTGGTTTACTGCGTCAGCTCTTGGGAAAACCACAGAGATTGAGTCCTAGAACTGCACATGCATTTATCTGACGTTACAGTACAAGCCATAATAACTCTCTGATGTCATTTTATCAGAGAGTGAAAGAAAATGTCTGGTTTCTGCTCAGGTGTCACTAAGAAAGATATCTTATCTAGGGGCAAGGAGCCTTTTTGCTTTTACCGCGTCCCTCTGGATATTAACGTTGTGTATAAAATTAGTGAAAGAGAAGGATTCTATCATTTTGTACTAAGGCTTAACACTGTGATATAAAAAGGTGGGGGTGAGGAAGACTGGTGAGGCACTGTCAAGGGAAAAGTGTAACTCCAGCCCAAGGTGAGCCCTTCCTCCTCTTCTGGGATGCTTGAGTCCAAGTGAGAAACGATACCAACATAGGGGAGGGTGTGGGGTTCGCCGTGTGCGCGACCCTCCGGGGAAACTAGAAGAAATTTACTTTAGAATTGACTGAAAAATGAATATTCTAGATCTTTTTAATTGTGGTAATTGTCGTTAGTTTCAATAAGCAAAATATCTGAGTTAATAATTTAGATAAACCTTGTAATATAATTATAGCTGCACATTTTATTGTTCTATTAGACATAATAGCCAGCAATTAAGGTGTTTTTCATCTTTGTGAAATTCATGGGCAAATTATGACTATAACATGGCACAGTTTTAATGAAATCTTTGAGCTCAATCTGTAAATATATACTGTACATGACTGCTAATAAGTATGACACACATTTTCAGAACTGAAAATTCATGCGGCATATTTCAGTGTTTGCATAAGGAATGTTACATTTCTATCCTGTCGCAGTTTAACGACTGGGAAGAAAGACTCAAGCAATGCCATTGTGACCATTTCTTTTCTCTTTCCCAGGGGAGGAAAACAGAGTCGTAGATAACAGCGTGTCGCAGAGTTCTTCGGGAAGTTTTTACGTTGTAATAGAAAGGAGGTAGAATCTGTAAGGTACAAAAGCACAACGCATAGGGAAAACGAGCGGTGGTCTGACACCTGGAGGGGGGGGAATAAATCCTATTTATTTCAGCCAATTATGCATTATAATTAAAACTCAATTAGTTTTCACTATAATAATCAGACCGCGTTCCAACTCTAGGTTTTGACACAGTACTAAACATAAGTGAAGGGGTGTTAAACATTATCCAACTGTATGTGCATATGGACATCCCCCTAAATGTCTGTATGGACATACGTGTGTATATATACACGTGCTGAGTATATATATATGCACACGCATTCATATGTTGGCGTGTTAAAGGAATAAGCTAATAATAGTTTTGTTTCTATCATCAACTGGTGTATGAATATATTTTTGAGAAAAAAAAAAAGATTAATGTATTTAAAAAAACAAACAAACAAACAAACAACTTACTATACAGGGTATCTGGGCATTTCTATATCAGCAGATCAATGCTTATGATTCGTCCGGAGCATTGCGGCGTTTGACATGACGATAGTACTGTACCTCCTAGCATCTGAAATTAGACTACTCCTCACATTGCTTGCCTATTTCTTCTCTCTTTTTATAACAGCATTGTCCACTAGTAAGTTTTGAAAAGCCAACAAATTCCTTAGGGAACAGAGGGGGGGGAAGAAAAAAAAAACCAAAAAAACCAACCAAACAAAAAAAATGGCAAAACCATTCACTATTTCTAGAAGATAATCTAGGGTGGGGTGGCCAGGGTCCAATACTATATCAGTAGTGATCATCACATTTTGCTATGTGTACATAGAACATCCAGTGTGAGCAACCATAACTTAAGCTGAACGTGTGTAAATATTATCAGATTTCTTAAACATTTTTAACTTCTAATTTGTACTTTACGGTAAGGCAAAAAGCTAATTCTACTTATGGGTTAGGTTAATGTGTCCTCAAAGTATGTAAATAATGAAATAAGCTGTAAATGAGCGGTCAATAGATACCAGTAATCGTTTAGTGACTTTTTTTTACTAAGTACAATAATCGCAGTGCTCTAGCAGAGTAATTTAAACACCCTTTTGCATAAACAGATTTGGATTCCGGATTTTAACAAGTACAGAAAGTACTGTAGTGTACAGTAGCCACCGTGGCACTGTTACCGCTGGCACCATCGAGCCAGCAAAAAATCCTTTTGTACGGATCGAGCGTTCGGCCAACAGAAGGCAGGAGGAGCTTGGCACTCAGTACTCAGATTTGCATAAAGAAATAGGGGCTGCTTTTCACTTCCAGTCAGGCACCTTTACATTGCTCCAGTGAGTGGAGGGGTGAAGGAATGCAGGGCAAGTGAGAATTCAGCTGCTGGCGATTTCATTACAGAAAGCCTGCATATTGCGTCTGTCTGTTTCTGAAATCTCTTTCTCTTATGGGATCTTAATAATAGACTTCTATTTTTCTTTAGAAAAATAAAAACAAAAAAGAAAAGGATGTTTGACTGTCGTCAGATAGCGTAGTTCCCCAAAGCCAAAGAACCTGCACTCCAGAAATTGCTTAAAAGGGAAATCTAATAAGTCACTGCTTAACACCAAAGGTAAAGCTTAATGAAATGCACTAGGAACTTTGTCCAAATTTTTAAGAGGCGAACGGAATGTTGATCAAGAATACTGCCCTATTCTACTTTGTAAAAAGAGTAATAATTTAAATATCCATTAATACAAAACTGAACTAGATCATCTCTACAAGAATATGCAACACTACCATTTCATCAGTATCAGATGATTTTCTTTGTAAGTGCTTTGACAAAAACAAAACCCGAAACGGTCGATGAAAAGACTCTCACCTCTACTTTCATACTAAGGGTTGTATTTTTTTAATGTTTTTCGGACATTGAGGTCATCTTTTCCAATTTGATAACATTTTGTATGTTTTCGCTGTCGCTGTCATTTGACAGATACTCACCAGGCTGTATCGTTCATGGTCTGTCCTGTTACTTTCAGTTGAAGATAAAAAGAGCATTTGAAACATGATTAATTCTAACAAGCTGACTATGATTTGACTTCTCTCACGTTTTTATTTGCATGGGTGTTTAAATGGTTCTGTTAGTACTGTCTTTGCACAGTTCTGATTTTTTTTTTTAATTTAATTTAACTTAGTACTATTTACTTCATAATGTAGTAATCATCAGCCTTACTAACGACCTTGTAGCCTTTCTTATATGCACATAATGCACATTTTCCAATGGCTAGAAAATGCAAAATACTAGTGGATATCATTGCATCAGATCTTCATGTCTTTCTCAAAAGGACTGCTAACCTCTGGGATATATGAGGTAGTAAAATGATGATTGTAAATGAGTAGCACATAAGAGATATTTTCTTGAATTTAAAATTATTGCAGCCAGTTTCAGCATGTAAATATATAATAATGTTGGCTAGTGTGTAATTCTTGAACTAAAAAAAATATAAATAAAGAAAACCTAAAAGATGTATATGTAGTTGTGTTGTGTTGGGCAGGCTCTTCCCTCAAAGCTGCAGAAGATTGCCATCCTCATCTGAAGTGAAGACGGATGGATTCGGGTCAGAAGGGGACACCAGGTAGTGAGGCAGTGAGGCACCGCAAGCGGAGGCTTACGACGTGGAGGGGCAGCCGAAACACAGCGTGAATTTGCCTGAGCAGCAGTCAGGGGGAGCTGAGTGTCTGGGGAGGATAAGCGCAGAACGGTGAGATGCTCAGTGCTAGTCAGTAAGAAAATGCGGAGGGGAGGGGAACGGCTGAAAATCTCCAGTGTTCAGTAACTCCTCAGAATCAGCTCTCGTGAAGCTGTTAGTGATGATAAGTTGCTGGTGTCCTCCTTATGGAAATATGGTAGCAGCTGTTCACGGGGGGTGGTATTGCCTTTTGCAGAAAAAAAAAAGGCCTAAGCCCTCTTAAGTCTGTCTGCATGGACTTAAGATGTGAAAGACCAAGTTCCATTCCTTCCTCATCCTGCTTTACATCTATCGGGATAACCAAATTATTGACCCTTTCAGGATTTTCCTGCAGGTTTCCCTGTTGGAATGCTTCTGATGCATAAAAAACAATGTAAGGGTAGCAGACCAGGAGGAGAGTGCAGTCAAGCGCGGTCACGAGAGGCATCTGTCTTGCTGTACTCCATCTGCTGACTGTTCCGTGCAAAACTTCCTTGGCAGTAGCAGGGACCAGAAGCTGGGTCTCTTCTTGTGCTCCCACAGTGTAAAATGTCCACTAATCCGGTTCTGTCCTTGCTTCTTTCTCTCCTAGGAGGTCTGGAGCATGAAATAGATGTCAGAATTATACTTGGTTTACCCCTTTGTTCTGAGGAGGCAACAGTTCGCTTCGATTTTTTTCCTTGTTCTGTGCCAGCCTGGCTCTAAAAAGAGGGAATTCATAATTGCATTTCCAAACCCCAAGTATCACTACGTGGGGGAGATGTCAGGGTATTTATTGGTAGCCTTTAGCTCTACATGCCCTCGGTTTCTGCCACAACTTTGATTCTTTGGTTGATGCAAGCAAGGGGAGCAGATGGAGCCCCAGAAAAGAGAGCAAACGGCCGTCGGGCAGAAGTTTGCCAAAGGCTACAACTGCCAAGTCCTCCTTTTGGTCTGGAAATGCAGACAGCAGTTGGTAATTCTTTCTGAAGTTATCCACCTGGCTACCGTGGGTTCCCAGCCCCACAACAGCCCTGTTTAATGACTGGTCTGTTCTGTCTCGCTTTTCTGTGGATGAAGAGCCCCTGGTTCCGCCGGGAAAGAGCAGAGATTGAGGATAGGAAGACCCAGGAGTCTTGCTCTGAGGTGAGGAGCTGCTGGCTGCAGCACGCTGGCTCCGTATCAGAGAAGTAAACCACTCCAGACTCAAGTATGACTTCATCTCTTCACTGCTTAACAGATGATAGCACATCTTTCTCTGAAGAGCAGATTTAAGTTCTGAAAAAAAAAAAAAACAAGACTAAAACTTTAGCACAGTTGCTTTGTTACGAGTATGCCAGGTACTGTTGGCCCTTCTCTTCGGGGGTTATTGCAAGCTACAAAGCAAAGGGTCTCAACTTTAAGCCTGGTTGGTGGTTTTAGAGTCTTTATACTTACTGGTGAGTATCATTTCCACATCAAACCAGAGCACATTGCCCGTCTACCTTTTCGCCTGTATGCGTTTAACGTTGCCACATCCTAAGAGGTGTTCTATCAAATCCACTGGCACAAAAATTAAACTGCAGAGTATTTGAATAATTTCTTACCTTTATTCTATTCTGAGCTTTAACACTTTGTGACTTGTGCAACACGGCCTCTCCCTCGTTCACTTTACCTGACTGCAAATCAGAAACGTTAAGGGCAGCTTCTTACTGTTAAATTGTACCCTTGGGTATGTCTTGGTAATCTAAAATGAAGAAACCACCTCGGAAATGAGCTCACACCACAGTTCCCAGGTTACAAAAGGAAAACCGCTATTTTTAAAGAACAAAATTCTACATCTGGCAAATACTGAACAGCTGTGAAAGAATCAGACACTGGGAACTGGCTTCTAACACATCGTAACTGTTGTATATTCCAGAAAAAAACGGACCATTAACAGCTACAGAACAAGTATGTTCACTAATGCAGATTCTCTGCTTATCAAAATTAATGACCAGCGTGACATTATTAATTCGTAACGCTTGTTATTCCTGAAAGATATTTGGAGTGACTGATTTATCACGCTGTTCAGATGAGTCTAGGCAAGCAGTAAAGTAAAAAAAAATGATGGTTTTGGACAGAATTGGGGGCTGGGCATTCAGGTGATAGAAGCTGCTTATGGAAATGGATACACGGTTGCCTTGACTGAGACACTGCCCCACATTTATGTGTGTGTGGGTTCTGCTTTTTATTACTGTTTTAGGGCAAAACTTTTGAGTTATCTCTTATTCTTGGAACAAAAGTAACTTTTCCCTCTTTCTGCAGGTTGTCAGAGCTGACGTTCTGCATTCATCTTGGCACTTTGATTGCTAAGGGAGGGCGTGTAGCAGCTGAGACCACTCTTCTAAAACTCTCTGCTTTTAATTTAGGAAGAATATAGCCAAGGAAACAAAACCTTCCTGAAGTTCTGGCTCTTGGATTGGCTTATTTAGGTTTCCTCAGAAATGACTGGAAAACTACTGAATCATGTAACCTGTGCAAATTTACTTTTCAAATAGAGCTGTGTCTGTAGCTCTGGATATAGTACAGTCACACACAGGTCTAAGCTTGGTTAATCTGTCTAAAAAACTGATGTTTTCAAAGCCCACGTGAAACTGGTCTGTGGCCTTTGAGATCTCCTTATTAAAGATTTCCAAAGATCTTTTCTGAAGAGTCTGATTGATCACGTCAATCTTTAATCTTCAACTTTTTGTTGAAATTCTAAGGCATTGATGTTCCTGAAGGTCCTGCAGAGACGACAGGCAGGCACAGGAGTACAGCGGCACGCAGGTTACGGGGAGTGAAATCCCGTCCTTTGACAGTAGCAAAAAAGGGGCCAGGTGTGCAGGGATAAACCCATGGCACACAACCTCCTTTGGCCGTGGAAGGATCGGTGCAGTTCCATTACCCAGGCTGGTTTTTCCCCTTCCACGTCGGGCAGATAAATTGTTTCTTCAGGTGAGAGGACGATGACAAGGGAAAGAATGTGGACAATAAACAGACCAAAACGTGCCCGTCAGGACAGCAAGATTTATTTACAAGATTTGCAGACAGATTGCATTGGTTTTGCTGTTCTTCTGTATTTTACGTTGTGAAAGATTTGAGGCTTTTTTATTGCTGTTGTTGGTAGTCACCATTCAAAAAGCTATCTGAGGTAGAAATCTGTGCCAAACAGAAACAAAAATTCATTTAATAGGAAAAAGGTGGGGGGGGGGAAATAATAAAGAGGAAAAAAAAAAAGAACCTCAGCATAGGGAAAGCCAGCTAATACCCTCCCAGCCAGCAGCAAAGTGTAATCTGCATTGCCTAAGTTCTTTTCATTTCTTTTCTCCCGCATATAACATAATTTAAAAATAGAGGGGTTTAAAACTGTAGGAAGAACACATTTCTCCCCAGCCCCTTAATTTTAATGTTTTCTTTCTTATACAAAGGGCACATTGCTCTCCCCTCCCCAGCCCCTTAATTTTAATATCTTCTTTCTTACATAAGTTTGGAAACTTAGCATGAAGACCTTGGCTAATTCCAGTGAATCATACAAGACTTAATTGGTTTTGGAAGGGTCTCCAGCCCTGTTGAAGAAAGGTTAAGCGTTATTTATTTGCCTAAATTACTACCAAAAGCGATGTGATTACTGAACAGGTTTGACATTCAAACTAATTAAGGATGAGAGAAAGAGGAAAAAAAAACCAACCCAAACCCCATGCCTTTATACAAGATCCAAAGGAAGATCTGCAAAAGGCCAGACAGATGTAAAGTAAAGGCTATTTTCTCACTCATAGATAAAATCCAAGCTGCTTTTCTGGCCCAGCTTGTTTCTCTGTCTTTTAACTGCGGCCCAGCCATCCATCACCTGGTTTTCCTATTTCAGATTGCTGACGGGGAACCATATGAGGCAGTATCTCCCAGTGTGGAGGAAAGGAAAGGATGTTCAGCCTAAGTCCATACTTCTTCCCTAGGTGTGTATTTTATATCTGACATTGCTTGAACAAAAACCCAGACAAACCCAATCCTGCTCCCTTCACCCCGCTGAGCAGGCCCAAAGGATTTCACCAGCTGTTAAGCACCTTGTTGAGAAACAAGCATTTCCATTTACTGGACAAGGTTTGAGTGGTTAAAACAGTGGTGGAGGGGAGGGAAGATCCTTCTTTAATAACTGAGATGATAAGACAAATCTGTTGCACTGCAAATGCAATCCTTTCGTTTAGGTTTTGCAAGCACTCGTGCCTCTTGCTGACCTGGCAGCTACGCTGCATGCCAAACCGAGAACGGAGCTGGCTTTGCTCATTTGTGCCAGAATTAAAGTGAATTATTTAAGTCTAATGAAATAGAGCGATACGGAGATTGGAATAGATGAAGTCATTTCAATGCCCCTGTACCGTTTTTCTTCAGCAGAGAAGAGCCGCAGAATGCCTCTTGCTGTTGCTGTTTGAGAAGAAAGATGGTGAGAACTGGGTGCCAGCACTCTTCTAGCTTAAAGCGCACGGTAAGCACGTCCTTGTCAGGAATTCCTAATGCAGAAAGCAATAGATGAGTTTTGATTTGGTTTCATTAACAAAATGTCTACATTTGACCTTTCCAGCTAGTTCTCTGCTTTTTGAAATCACTAAATGATCTCATCTTATGTGCTTAATATCCCCACACATAGTTGGACTGCTAAATTACGACTCCATGGACAAAACACAGTGCTCTTTTTACTTTTAGATGAGTCTAGTTCTATCAAAAATATGGATGGAAAAAACCCATCTGCATTTGGGGTGTTTACTCAGGAAAACATGGCCTTTGTTTCATGTGGGTGTATGAGACTATTGCAAACTCTTGCAATATATATTTGCATTTAAATTTGTATAAATATTTATTTAAAGAACATTTTAAAAACATAATTTTATTCTCCACAATGCAAAAGGGACGTTACGATGCTGATAAATTATTTGACACTTTTGTTTCCCTTTTTTTTTAATATCCAAGTGGAAATGGTTTTCTTTTCTGGGAGATTTCATTTTCCTTTTCAACTAAAATATTTTTCATTTTTTATGTCAAATGTTGGGGATTGAGTTAAAAAATAGTTTTGTTTTGGGATTTTTTTTCCATCGAGATGTCTGGGAAAATAAAATCTAAACACATCAGCTGAGCAGTCAGCTTACCTCTGAAATACTTAGACTGGGCATGATGAGGAATCAGGAGAGGGCAAGAAAAATCTAGCAACGATTCGACAGATTTACTGTGGCCCTTTTCCTCTCAAACACTGATAATATTGTAATAGTTGTGCCTTAATTATACCATTAATTGTTGACTGTAAAAGATGATGTAACTGGAGCACTTTTTTTACTGGTATTTTGAAGGACAAAGTGACAGAATGGGAGAATGTTAAATGAAACTTCAGAGGTCCAATCTAATAATGTCTTTTAGAGGTCATCAAAGGCGTCTGAGAAATTAGGATCTAGAAATGAACTTTCTGGGTCTTAAATAGCAATGGCTTAACCTAACTTTTTCATTCATTGTAGAGTGCACAGATCCTTGCAGTGGGCAGCCACACTAAATACACCTATGTTTTGGGAATGAGCACCTTGAATCTGTTCATCGTTCCTCCTCCTTTGGTGCCCGTTGTTACCTCTCGGTGCCTCGGTAGCTACGAAGAGAGCAAAGAGACGCCTGCGGTCTACCTGCAAGGGCTGTGTGAAATAATGACCTAACAGATATGCCAAAAGTCAAGAGTTCCTTTGTAGACAGCTGGTCCCTAATTAATTTGCAGCAAAGCCGAGGAAGGCAGCGCCTGTGGCCCTGCAGGTAGCGTTGGATTTTGTTACGGCACCAATTAGGGTAAAGCATCGCCAGCACAAAAAGCACAACGGCACTTGGAGGAAAGGGTTGTTAAGTTATTAGTCAGCTGAAGAAGTGTGCTGCAGTTTTTTTGTGTTTGCTTGCTTTCTGAAGGACAAAGAAGGAGAGCTTCCATTTTGGCTTTTTTTATTTATTTTTTTTCTTAATTAGTTTTTTACCACCAACCAACATCCTCGTTGTTTCTATCTGACATTTGGGTCTTAGATCTTCAGTTAGATCTGAAGATCGGTTAGATCTTCAACAGGATGTTCCTCTAAGACAAACAGACCAACGTGGCTTGTTTCATTGGAAGCAGCTCCTTTTCTGACTGCTACAGTTTATTATGGTTAGTCCATTATAAATTACATGGTGTCTCCAGGGACCTGTTCTGTACTTGAAATATCACAAGACTGCTGTCATGCATAATGCTGCAAAGAGCTGCTAAATTTATATCCACTAAAAAAGTGCTTTATGTTGCAGAGTGACCCACTTAAACTTTGATGCAGAAATGGGTTGCTTTTCTTTTTTATTTTATGTATTGGCCATTATTTTCTGTTTGTCCACAATTGTAACTTGCGCAGAAAAGGCCCTCGGAAAAATCTGTTATGTGTGCTTTGTGGATAGTGTGACTATCATTATTTTATAAAACTTGGACATACTTCCAATTTCCCCTAGAGACAAAGCATGCGAAGGGCAACGTTGTCTGCCAGCCCATGTAAATTCTATCAGACTACGTAAACAGACAACAGTGGCAGATTGGCTCCCGGAGCTTATGGTTTCTTCTGCTCCTAAGCACTTTGCACAGCAAGTAGAGAGAAAAGGCTGTGAAGCACAAGTTACCCTAACATACAGATAATGGCAGTTTACTTGTATAGTTGAAAACTCCCTCACAGGGCACATTTTTAAAAGCTTTCTTTTTCTTAAGAGTAAGCATCCTTCAAATTTCAGCCCATTTTTAGCAAAATACTAAAAACGAAGCGCAACTCTCTGGTTCCCTGTTAAAGTTTCACCTTCTGAGAAGAGAGGAGAGCAGATGTAGCTTTAAAATGCCTTCAGAATACTCTCTACTATAAATCATGATCTGCAAGAAGCACATCCACGGGAATTCTGCCATAAAACTTTAGTGTAGAGTAAGAAAAATATACGGCAAGACTACTACGCTGCTAATTGATAAAGCTTCCTGAGATGGTTAAATACCTGATACACTCCACAGAGTAGACCTTTATGAGTCAGCACAGGGAACGAGAGAGCTACATAAAAATGGAAAAGACGTCGGTTTCATTTTTTTCTAAATAATCTTCAAATGGTCAAAAATGGTCACCAGTGTTTGTGCTTCTTTCAGGCAAGAAACATCTCCTTGGTCATGATTCCACGCAATCTAGGCAGTTGGAATAGATGATAGTTGTAGGCCCCTTCCAATTTAAATACTCTCTTCTCCTGCCCGCTCTTCTCCTTCCCGCTCTTCCCCTGCCCGCTCTTCCCCTGCCTGCTCTTCCCCTGCCCGCTCTTCTCCTGCCTGCTCTTCCCCTGCCCGCTCTTCTCCTGCCTGCTCTTCCCCTGCCCGCTCTTCCCCTGCCCGCTCTCCTCCTGC
Source organism: Megaceryle torquata (assembly GCA_024611175.1). Lineage (NCBI taxonomy): Eukaryota > Metazoa > Chordata > Aves > Coraciiformes > Cerylidae > Megaceryle > Megaceryle torquata. Next base: position 24,133 of record JANIJG010025428.1, read on the forward strand.
CCGCTCTCCTCCTGCCCGCTCTTCCCCTTCCCGCTCTTCCCCTT
>JANIJG010025428.1:28680-40066 GCA_024611175.1 Megaceryle torquata
TGCCCCAAAGGCCAATCGTTCCTTTGGCCTCCTTTCTCTTTTCATTGAGTTGATAACAGCATAGAAAATTCAGTGCTTTGAGTGCACTATGGGCAACATCATTGAGTTCATTGTCTGTAAAAGTGCTTCCCAAAATTTGGGGTGTATTCTATATTTACAGTGGTGTAATTCGAGGAATAAAGGGAAAATGTTTTAATTTGCCCTGACTATTACAGAATCACAGAGTGGTAGGGGTTGGAAGGGACCTCTGAAGATCATCGAGCCCACGCCCAATGTTATTACTCAATTTTCTGGAAATCTAAGATTAGTGGAATCTCAGTGTTGAAATGTCTAGAACAGCTCCTATTCCTTGATCCAATAAACCACATTTGAGGAAAAAATTTATTCCAATTCAAGGATTTAGTCCCACTGCATGAAACCAGAGCCTACCTGTCTGCGAAAGCGTGATTCAGGTCCATAAGGACTGTACGTTTTCTGGGGGGTTTAGCTCTTAAAATTCAAGGTAGCCTTTTTTTTGTGCAGGTAACACATTGCCACATGCTTTGCCACTGTTTTGGCTGGAGCTGCACTCAAGAATGGCTTTTACTTGTTTTGTTAGGCAGCTGCAGTTCCACTAGCTGCTGTCTTTACCTCTCGAGTCCTTTCTCCACCAATATGATAGCTCGCAGTTGTCACTTTTTAAGGATAGTAGAGGAAAAACTGCACTCCTCCCAGTTCTCATTCTAAAACCTGTGATTTAAGGATGGAAAATAAAAAAACCAAATCCTGTATATTTGCAGCCTGTTGTCTCATTTGTGTTTAGGACTTTCACAGATGTGTTAATAAATGTGTTGATAAATAATGCTACCCAAGAAGCAGCGTTGACTTGTGCTATCTGATCACTGTAACCTCTCCTAAGGTAACATTAGATAATGAAGCTTGAGTGCAGGTGTTAAAGAGCAGGGAGAAGGAGATAAAGCAGGGAGTTCCTGGCTTAGATCTGTACCTCAGCCCTAAAATGCTCTGATACAGTCTGAGGTCTTCATTTGTTGTGGGCTCCTCTATCCCAGGATCCTCCGAGGTGGAGTCTGCAGGTGAGCCTTTAGTACCCCAAGGAACAGAGTAGTTTAACTGTATAACCCTCCTGGGTCAGAAGCAGAGGCAGCCCAGAGCACGGGGAGATGACCCCTGTAAGAGCCATCATGGGGCACTCACCTAAACCTGGAGCTGGAGCAGCTACAGAGACCTGAATCTGAGCTCAGGTAGATCCAACTAATTTCTCAGCTGCTTCAGGAAAGCTGTTTGGGGACTGTCTGGAACTGGCACTGCCGTGCCACCAGCACCATCACTGCCCTGTGCAAGTGTGCTGTTAGCAAAAGCTGTCTCGGTGGAGGGTACTTTCCTGTTGGATACACCAGTCCAGCTTTGGTGCTCGTGGTTGAATCAGGGTGGCCGCAGCGTTAGCTATATAGCTATAGGACTTTCAGAAACTTGAAAGAGGGACATGCAAGTATTTAACTAACAGCAGTCTCCTTATTTAGCTTCTATGAAGATGTTTCTCCTCTTGCATTTGGCTCCTGGTCATTTTAATACAGCACATAGTGAGTCTCGCTTTTCCATAGCACTGATAGATCTTTCTTGTGCCTCCCTTTCATCTCTCTCTTTACCTAACCTGGCTAATGAAGACACTGAAGTTTCAAAATAGGAAAGATCACCGACTCTCTCCTGTACTTGGAGTAATTGGTTGTGTTAGAAGTGTTCACAAAGGTACCATAAACACTTCCAGTTACAGGAGTGCTTTCCAACAGGGTTATTATTTAGGGAGCTGAGAAGAAGAAGCAAATAACCTAATGGTAACATAATATTTAGCAGCAGCCTTATTTGTGTTAGCTTGAAAGTATTTGCTTTAGAAAGTGATTTGAGAACAGGTGATGGTCTGAGCTCCTCTGAACTTGCGTTGATACAAATAAGCACCAAAGAGAGGTCTCTTCAAGATCACGGCCAGGTCAATACACTGCTAGTTAAGAACGAGAAGACAGAAGTGACTAGATGGCCGAGTCCAGGGCAAGCTGTGCTAACTGCAGTGGCAAATTTTGCTCATCAAGGGAGAAACCATTTAGTTTGGGATTCTTTTGGCTTATTTTTTAGGACTAGTTTTTGAAAACCAGCCTCTTATATGTGCCACCAGTTCAGCTGCACTTCAGTTAGCAACAGCAGAAAACCAAGTTCATTTTACTTACTAATAATCATAGTTTTTATGGTAATGAGTATGAGAGGGTGAAAAACACAAGGGAAAGGGGCAGAATGATAGCAGCTAGACCTGCCCCCATCCTTAAACTTACCAGTGAGGGAGATGAAACAAACAGTCTAAGTCAGAAGACAAGCAAAGGAAATCAAGGGGTGACACGATAGGGACAAGACAAAAAAATCATTTTACAGGAGAGACCTGAGAGAAAAAGCTGTGGTATGGTGGTGAGGTGCAAGTGTCAAAAGAGGGGATGTCATGGGCTGAAGATAATGAAAGTCTCATTAAAACTCTGTGGATATTTCCTTGGAATATCCCTGCTTTACCACTCTAATGGTTGCTTCTGCTGCCCAAGGGGTGTTCTCCTGCCTTTCAATGTTACCCTTCTTAATGCCTAAAGCTGCCACCTCTGGCTCCTTGGCTGGGGTTTAGAAAGCCCTTTGAAAATACAGGGGCTTGGTTTGGCCCAAATGGTCCAGCGTGCTCCCCTGCAAGTCCTTCCTGATTTTGCTTGAGCTCCCTGTGGCTACAGGGCAAGCTGTGACTAGTGTTTGGACAAATTGCTTCCTTGTTTAGCCTAGCGTGGAGGAAACCGGTGCTCCATGGGACTGTGCTTGGGTTTTGTCTATGAGAACGTGACTCCCCTGGGCCATTGGAAAAGTCCTTAGAAATGGCAGGGAAGGCTCCCTGAAAAATGGAAGCTCTGTTAAAATTGCAGGGGTTTGACATTTGTTCTTTATTCTGTACTGAAACAAATTAAGACCGTGCAAATTAAGTTTGTGAAAACATCAGAGAGAGCAACAGCGGAATAGCTGCTGGAGCCCGAGGTTCAAGATGATGTCCTTCCTGATTTGTTAACGTCATGGGCAATGTTCCAAATCACCCTTCGTTCGTTTGATGAGTATTTGAAGTAGTATGGGAAGTGGCACAGGATACCAATATCCCAGCGATTAGGATTTCAACCAAAAATACCAGAGACTGGTATTTGTTCCTGTTCCACGTACATCCTTGCTCTGACTAGAAGTCCCTGCTGCTCCAGTGCAGTTTTTTCTCTGAATAACCCTTCTTAATTATATGCCTCTGTGCACAAAAATAATGCTTCAGAGGATCTTGGTGTATAAAAACCATTTCTTTTGAAACCCTCTCAGTGTATTCTAACATGGAAGAGCAATATAACTTTCTGTGAATGCTTTGAAACACCTCACAGGGAGCCACTGAACATTTCATCAGCCAAACTCTGTAAGGAAACCGTACTGGAAATGGGTTGGGTCACACTGTACCTCGTCTCAGGGAAACGCAGTGTCTCCTGCACGCTGAGGTAACGTAAATGAATACCTTAATTTGCAGCATCTTAAAAGATAAATGGTAGTTTATTATTCGTTCCTCGTTGAACTCCTCCCTCGTATTTATGGCAAACGTATTTTTCAAAAGAATCAAAGAAAACCTGATGTGGCTGCAAATGAATGTTGGGAAAGCAAGAATAATGATCTCAATTCAATTCCGTGGACTGTCAACATAACTGAATCCTCTGAGAAATTAAATATACAAACACTGACTTTTAAAAAGCAAGATGGATTTGCTCGAATCAAGCCAGCAATATGCAAGCAGCAGCGATATTTATCTATTTAAAGGCAGAGTGACAGAGAGAGGATCTGATCCTATGAGATAATACAAGAGTGATTTTTTTTTTTTTTAACTCAAGCTGGTTTTTTCGCAGATTTCTGGGGTTTTTTTTCCCAGATTTGTCTTTGTCTAAAACATTTCTAGTAAATCGTCCTACCCTGACTAGATGGGCTCCTCTTGATGTAAGATGTTCCCTGGTGTTCTGTGAGAACATCAGAACGTAGTCCAGATGACAGAGGCAGTTTCTCATTTAGCTGATATTTGGAGACAGGGAAAGTTAAATGTCAATGTATAGAGACTTCGAGGATATAATCTTGACTTGGTTTGTCATCTATGAATTTTTGCAGCGTAGAGGACACAAATTTTTCATTTTCCTTTAAATAACCAGAATGAGAGACATTAGGTACTACATAGAGGAGGCATGATGAAACCCCCCTCTAAACACAGCTTTTCAAATCACTGCAAGGTGACACAAGCAATCGCCTCAGTACCAGGCAGTACAAGGCAGGATTATTACATGGATATATTTCTTGTTTTCATCTCCTTTCATAACCCACAAAACACTTGCTCTCGCACAATGGCTCAGCAAAACCTAGAACCCTGGTTTTGTGGTAACCCACAAAGCTTTATTCTGTGAGTTAGAAATTGATAATGTGAAATACTAAAGTCTCCTTACTACTCCTTACTACTGAGTGCTATCTCAGCAACGGGGAAGACTTGGCATTTCCCACTGTCATTTTTCATTCTTGAAGTACCATAAACATATGCTGAAGAAGTATTTCAACTACCTGGGAGTAGCAGCACAATATACTATCAGCTCAACTCTTTGGGACATTCTCATTTAGTTTTCCCAGTGAAGATGCTGTACTTCATGAGAAACCAAAGCTGACCGGGTAGTCTGCACAGAAAGAGATCCTGTCCTTTCCATTACTGCTACACAGAACTATTGCGTCCCTCCATCATCTCTTTTCTAGTAACCAGAACAGGATACTGCCCTCTCACCCCCCCAGCCACATATTATACCTCGGATACCAAAAAACTGCTGTATTCCCAGAGAATAAAGGGGAGTCTCCCATTTTCAGCTGTCTTGGTTTGTCCCTGTGTTTAATCCAGGAAACAGCACCAGGAAAGGGATGAGTGTTTTACCACAGGTTTGCATCGCCTCAGTAGGTTACTGAGTTCCTGGAAGAGATCTGGTTTACATATATCCTCTACCAGTTGGAGTGTGGGTGGGAGGCATGCTTGAGCTCAAGGTGTTAAAATGACACTATTAATGGTTTGGGATGATGCTCCTCCTAAGAGAACAAAACAGCTTCAGCCAGTTAATTATTTTGTCTGCAAAAAACTAATAAAAGGACTTGCTACTGTCCTTGTAAAGTCCAGAGAGCGTGTGTGCAGATGCACATCCATGGATTGATACAGACATGCATGAAAACAGCAGTTCGTTACAGCGTGAACAGGGGTGATTTAACTGATTTCTGTAGGATAATTATTTTTTTTTCCATGCTTGCTTAGAGGCACTCTCAGTCCTAAGCTAGTTAATGCAGGAGGGGTCCTGCTGCCTCCTCTTTGCCATCCTAATCATTTCTGTCTGCGTGAAAAGAATCCTCCTTTGCACACACATTTACACAGGGCACAGTGTCGCGTCCACTTTGCCTTTTAAGCGTGGTGGCGAGGGCATTTAATGTAGCACTAATTCGGAATGCTTCCTTTTCTCTCTGTCTCCCCATTAGTTCGTTTGGGCTGGTGGAAGGACAGACTAATGATTCTGATCGAAGGCCCAGCAAAAGCCCCAAAATGCTATTATTAGAGCACTCTTTCCATTTCTTTTCTATAAAAATCACATTTCCTTTATGTTGCCTGTGAGAACCAGCGTGCTGAGCTGCCTGCGTGGCCTTCTTATCCGAGACAAACTGGAGGTCCAGGTAAGCAGAAGGCAAGGGGTTCTGGTATGAAATGATGAATAAACCAAGTTTTGCATTCTATGCAAAGAGCTCAAATAAATATTTCTGAAAAGAAAGATCAATATGCTTTTAGCCGTGATGAAACTGTCACTGATTTAGCAGCAGCATCTGCCATGACTTCCTGGAGCCACACTCCTGCAGGGCTCTGTGAAAGGATTCTGTGCCTTATGATCTCTTTTTTTTTTTTTTAAGTAACAATTTTCTTTAGAAGTTATTCTCAAAATACTAATGAGAGATTTTTAACATATGTTTTCTGAAGCTGAATCCTCAGGCATCGTGTGGATTCAGCAACAAATGCCCTGACAAACTGGAACAGAGAAAATACCGGTGACAGCCAACTTTCTGTACCAGGCTTAGTGCCAGCCACAAAAGCACCTATCTCCAACCTCATTCTTATGATTCAGGACACGCTTATTGACGTTTATCAACAATCTCTCCCTCCCAACAATGTTAAAAACAACTTCTAGATATATTTTCGATTGTTATTTTTCATTTAGACATATTTGAAGCTACAGGAAAACCGAATCTTTTGCTCGTTCTCTCTTTTCCCTTCAGGTTGTTTTTGTTGTTTCTGGGGTTTTCTTTTTCTCTCTTCACGCTGTACTGCAGGTTTGCGTGTCTCGGAGCCAGAGAGAAACTGATATTGAGACGTGCTGAGAATGCACTGTAGTTACTAAGGAAGTGGTTTCCCAAGCAACAGTAACCACATGAAATTTGACAGATGATTTTTTTCTCCCCTCTCTAACTGTATCGTGTTTGCAGCTTTGGAGGAGGCAGAGTGTGGGTAGCAGAAGTGATCATCTCATTGTTACCCTTACTTTTTGAAGCAGATATGGTGATCTTTCCGAGTTTGTTACAGAAAGAGTTAACCTGGTTAGAGCTGAACGCTTGGGTTTGTGTGTATGTTGCGGGTTGTTGGTTTTTTTGAGTTTTCCTGCTAGCAGACAGATTGTGGATGTGCCAGATAGTCCTGCAGCATGTGGGCAGATGCTAGAGGCAACATTCTCAGCTGTTACACACTCGGTGATATTTACCATTCAAGAAAGCCATGCCAGCACCTTGGTCTGCTCCAGCAAATTGGATGAGACAGTTGCCAGCTTGATGATGTCAAAAAGCGTAGGAAATACGCACGTGTCCAGTGTTTGTAGAGGAGTGTGAGCCGAGGGAAAGGCGGGGCAGAAGTCCTAACTCCTCTGTGTTGGGGCAAACAAAATGACCATGTGGCAGCTGGGCTTCCATCAAAAAATACCCCCAGTTTTATAGTTGTTCTATTTTCATCGAGAAAAGACAATAAATGTGGGTCTCTGAAGACTAATTTACTAAATCCTTGCTCCTAGGAGGAAGGAGAAAAGAACAGTTTCACCAGCTTAACAAGCTGTGCAATTTAGACTAGTTTTCCTCACTGAAACTATGAACAATTTCTATCTGCTTCTACGTGCTGAAGTTTGTCGAGTGGCGAGATGCTACAAAGGCACTGTTACAAAGGGCTTAACCCTGCACACCAAAGAAATAGAGGGCTCATTCTTCAGCTGAGTTTTAGGGACTAAGAAAATCTGAATTTCTTTCACTGATTTGTCCTCAATTCAGCAGTGTCTGTTTATATCCACTTGGCATGCATGGCGAAAGCTGACAAAGGAAATGGGATGGTATTTGCATGAGCAGAATCATGAAGGAAGGTGTGTATTTGAAGGATTAGTGTATTTCAGATGCTGGAGCGTACCCAACGAAGAGCAGTGGAGCTTGTGAAGGGTCTAGAGAACAATTCAGCCAAGGGAACAGGGGTTGTTTAGCCTGGAGAAAAGAAGGCTTGGGGAGATTTAGATTGGATAGTAGGAAAACTTTCTTCACCAGAAGGGTTTTCAAGCACCGGAACAGTAAAGTGGTGGATTCACCATCCCTGGAGGTATTTAACAGACGTGTAGATGTGGTGCTTAGGACTGTGTTTTAGTGGTGCCCTGGCAGCACTGGGTTAATGGCTGGACTTGGTGATCTTAAAGGTCTCTTCCAGCTAAAATGATCCTGGGATTCTAATCCTTGAAGGGAAAAAGGTGTAATCTCAGTAATCTACTCTCTTCAAATTGTTTATCAGAAGGGAGTTGATGGGAGTGGGATCTATGAATACAGAGAGACAGTATTGCAAGAAAAGGCAAATGAAATGGGTTTTACTGGTTTTGAAAGGGTTAGAAACAAGGGATATTCCAGAAGGTATTACTGTAATACTTGCTCAGGTTCTTGTTGTGTTCGTTCCCTCACATCTTTTCTGAATACTTAAGATTTCTGCTTTGACTAGAAGAAAAAGGTGGGTTTTTTTTAAATGTCTTAAAATACTAGTTTGTTAACTCTCACTTATCTTCTGGATTGCAGGTCACCACAGATAATGAAACGTTTGAGCCACAAAAGCTTTTCGAGTGCGTGAAGGAACCATTAAGTGTATCATGAAACTGTTGTGCATCACGGATCCGAGCCAGCGCTGTGCACACCCAGCTGGAAGGCACCTGCCTTTTGCACCTAAGTCTCCAAGCAGAGACACCAGAGTGAATGAGTAAAGGGATAGCTGGGCTTTATTGGCTCTGGATCTGTACCAGCCATGCCAGATACAAGATGGCTCATAAAAAAAAAAAGCCATATTCCTTTCCATCATTCATTTGTTTCTACCTTCCCAAACTCCTTTGTACAAAGAACTGCCTTTTTAACCCATCTCTCAACTCCTCCTCAGGTTCCAGAACTAAGATACCTCTTAGCTAAGGGTCATGTTCTTGTCAGAGAAAGCTACCTCTAGCCAAGCAAGCCTCTTGCTTTACCAGGAAAATGCAGTGGACACAGACCTGAAAAGGCTGTACGTTGGATTCCAAGTTGTGAAGGTATGTATAAAATCTTTTCAGATTTAGTGGGTGAAATGCTTGAGATCTAGCATGGTTTATTTAGAAGGCTGGGATGCATTCTTAGTATGGTTTTCTCTGTGGGATAATGCTCCTGCAGGCTGAAAGTCAAAGAACACGCTAGTGCCAAGACCTGAAGTATTTTCTTCCTGTAAAAGTCAAGTGCTAGAGGTCTGAGCCTGCTGCTGTAACTCGACTGAATGAAAAGCTCTTCCTTCCAGAAAGAGGAGGAGCTCCTCTTCCTTCTCACCTCCTGGAATGGCAATACTATCTCGTCACTGCCGGAGATGTCAGCTCTTAGAGTCTGATGTCTGGAGCAATGCGAGCAAGTTAAAGACAGCGGACAAGAAATCTCCAGCTTTGCAGCTAGAAAAGCTCCTTTTGAGCCAAGTATAAAAGGCTTCTCTATGTTTTTCAGGATGTTTTGTTCCAGATGTGAATATATACCTATGTGTAATGGAATTTTGTCAGAGGCCAGATGTGAAGGTTGATTTATAATTCAGAGAGCTTTTAAAACTGGCAGTCAAGAATGATTTTATCTGACTAACCTGCCTATTCAAGATGCTAGCCATCTATCACTTTACCTTCTCCTCCCCCCTTGACTCTGTTCTTCTACAAACCATTCATTTGCCTCTTCGTATCAGATGATTCATCACCTGCTCTTCCTGTTCTTATCTATCAATAGACAAGTTGCCTCTTCCTTCTCTTTATTCAACATCATTCATACTCAAACTATGATCCGCATTCCTTCCTCCTCACTCTCCCTTTCTCTCTCCTGTAACATTCATGCTACAAATACACTTTAGGCATTTCTTCCCAGTCCTTTCTCATTCACTTCCACCAACTTGACCTACAACCCAGTTTCTTCACTATTTTTCCTTCTTTTTTTTTTTTTTTTTCCTGATTAGTAGCCATTTATTTTACCATGGAAATGAAATTACACTCGTGTGGTTTAGACTGCTCACCCTAAATGCCTGATGTTGAACTAGTATTTTTATGAACTATCTTATGCAGTGCCAGAACCTGCTGATTTGAGTGCATTATGGGAACAGGTGGTCCAGGCATAAGCAGCAGTGGGAAGCCTTTAACTAGGTATTAAAAAATGGCTGCTTGGCTGGAGGACAAAACCCAAGCAGAAGGGCAGAATTCATTTTAAGCCCTCTTCCTTTTCAAATTCTTCCCTTCCCCTTAAAGTGTTTATCACCTTTTGCATTTAGCATGTTACAAGACTACTGATTTAGTTACTGTTTTGCTTAGAATAGGGAAACTGCTGTCTCCTAGCAATGATAAATGTAAACATAATTACAAATCAAATATGGTGGTAAAAAGCCACAGATTCGAGTGGCACCCCGCAGTGAAAGACTGTCAGATTTGCTTTAAAGTAATTTATGTTTTCTTTTTTTGCTTTTGTTATTTAATGGAGCTTTATTTAGCTGATTAGCCCATAATTTCATTTATTTCCTTCCAGATTATTCTTTTATTAAAATAAAAAGGGGGGGCAGGGGGAGAGAATTAACACAAATCCTCACAAATTTTCTGATGATTGTTTTCAAGGCTTGACGTAGGTAAGGGGCCTCTTGTTAGCCTGTTTGTGGTGGAGAGTGTAAGTGTTCTGTCAGCTTACGCAGAGTTTCTCGAGCAGCTCCGGTGCAGAACACGGACAAAGGACTCAGTTGGGTAGGAGAGAGAAGATGATGCTGTGCAGGCTGATGGACTGTAGATCATCTATGCTAGTAAGGAGGAAGGTGGAGGTGGCAGTTTAGAGAATATGCTCCGCTTCCTAGACATTTTACAAAGCAAACTGGGAGAGGATGTTGGAAAAGAGGTGACTGCAGGGTTTCTGGAAGCAGTAAGGGAGCGAATACCCAAGCAACTCCGCCCCGAGCTGAGGTAGGGACATTGCCACAGACGAGTAAAAGGACCCTGTTGGGTGCATTTGGCCCTCAGAGCCACGGCGTAGTAAAGGAAGGGGGTTGCTCTGTTAGGACACAAGGGACAGGGCAGATTGGCTCTCCCAAAGTCAGTGGCATCCAACTGACCACAAGGCATCTTTATTTCAAGAATTTATTTTTTTTATTTCAAGAATTTTTATTTCGATAATTTTTTTTTTAAGTTTATTGTTTTCAAATCAAACCTGCCTTCAGAGACTGGATTTCAGGGCAGGGGGCACATATATTTCAAGGAAATGTGGGGCAGTCCCACCCGAAGGCTCTGGCTATCTCAAGCTCCTGCTGTGTGGTGGTTAGTATTCTGTGGAGTGGGTTTTTCCTCCCTCCATCTGCTGCCAGTGATTAGGAAGATACTGCGATAGACTGTGCTCTGCCCAGCTTGGCAGTTCCCTGAGTTTTGTTGTAACAATCAAAATATCATACCAGACAGCAGTGATAGCCAAAAACTGGCTCTTTGCTGTACTCCACTGACTCAGAGGACTGTAGTTAAATACAGAGGCTCGTTTTCTAGACCATGAATCCAATCCATCACGTCTCCAACTTTTCCCTGCACCATTCTGTCATAGTACCTTTTGAACTGTCCCCCGAGACAGGGGAACTCTTCTGACACCGTGTCCAGTAGCCTTCCTAGATGTTTTCAGAAGTATCACATACATTGTGGTACAGCCCAGCAGGCTGTGCTGCCAGCCAGTGAGGTCTGGACAGGCTGGAGAGCTGGGCAAAGGCAAACCTAATGGAGGTCAACAT
>JANIJG010025428.1:40166-52249 GCA_024611175.1 Megaceryle torquata
GTGACCCTGCTCTGGCAGGGGGGTTGGACTCGCTGATCTCCAGAGGTCCCTTCCAACCCCTACCATTCTGTGATTCTGTGATCACAGGATTGCTGTGATCTGTGAAATCTAAATCTCTTTACGTTCATCCTAACCCTGCTGTCATCCCAAATTGCTTGATTCCCTCTCTGGCCAGCAGTTGTAAGGAGCTACACACACAGTTTTGTACCTAGTTCTCTAGCTGACTGCATACATGGGGGTTTCCAGCTTACAAAGAGCAAGGCTGCACACTAAGTGTGCACTGCTGCAAGACTGCGTTACTGAAGTTCCACCACATATCCCTGCCTGTGGGAAAGCAGTCCTTTCCTTTCTGCCATCTGTGCATTGTATCAGATGAGAGTTAAAATGGCCAAGAAGCATCCTATTCACACCTAGCTTCTGAATTTCTCCACCACACAACTCATCAGTCCTGGTCGCTGGCATGCAGGAGGAGCAGGGATGCACAGCCAGAGCAAGATAGAATTATGGCAGCACTGGTTTAGATCAGACTTAAGTGCTGTGGAAAAAAATCCTGAGGTTTCCTATTGGTGTTCTAGAAAGACCAGTAAATTCTGATGTGCTCAGGAGCTGATTGTCTAGTCGTTCTGCAGGGATGTATGACATTTCAAGCTGAGATGAGGCAGACAGTAGTCTCGGTGCGCTGTTAAAACCTGTACTTTGAAATCATTTTCAAGCTGATGAATTTCAGCACCTCCTTTGAATAAGATCTCTAGAAGAGAGCAAATACTTGGGTGTCCTCATCAAGGTTTCAGTCAGTGGAAACAGCATCCAGGCAGAAGGTCTTTTAGCATAAGGTTTGTGGTACAGTTCTGAGTGCTCTGTAAACATCCTGCAAATGTTTTAACCAGCTGAAATGGGTAACTCCTGAAACGGGCAGTTCAGCTCTTCCTTGCCCAGGGAGACTCCTCCAGTAAATGGCAGTAAATTGGAAATCTTGTAATTCTGGTTTACGTGATTTGCAGACAATCTGGAAAGGTTAACCTAAAGTGTACAGGAACACTTTCCTCTTTTTTTTTTAATTTGTATGCTGTTCTTTTCTTCAAGAAAAAGAAGACAACAGGGTGTCTGCCACAACGCCCTGGGACATACGTTGTAGTACAGTCGAGCTTTTGCCGAGTGTGCTGCTGGGACAAAAGCTGAGAATATTGAACTGTACTAAATAACAAGGGGCTAAGAGAGAGAAGCAGGTGTGTGGGTAAGGGCTGGAGAAGGAGTATACATGTGAGAAAAGTGCAAGAAATGGGAGTTAACGGGAATTACTGAAATGAAAAGGTTGTGGGAGTGCCGTAGATGTATTGAAAAAGTAAAACAGAATTAAACTGATCGGTGCGAACAAGAGGGAAGAGGAAGGAAAATCCTTTCTATGCTGTTTCTTGTAGTTTACTCAAGCCGCATTTATTATTAGAAGACAATTACAAAAGATCCTCTTTAGCCATGCACTAAAGGTAAAGGCTCGTCACCACATCTCACTTCAAGCAGAATAATTTCCCAGTTCCTTTTGTTGATACAGAACCACTTGGCTAGTCAAGAGTTTGACAAACTTCCCTAGCAAACCTTTGTTCAACTGTTTGTTTTGTCTCCGTTGTTCTTTTGTAGAAAATTATAGCTTAATTTAAAAATAATGCCATTTCTAAATCCAAGGAGCAGTTAGAAACACAGCTGTTTTCCTCCTTTCACTTCCTGATCTTCTCTCGATTCTATTACACACAAAATGGAATGATGTAAAAATGCCCTTCTGTGTACACGAGGGATGGCTCTGCTTTCAAGTAGTGCTAAGTCATGTTCTTTAAATGGTATTACCTTGTTAATTCCACATGTTTTCTTTGTGACAAATTAATCCACTTCACAGTACATTCATTCAAGAATTGTTCAAACAATAATTTATGAATGGAGCTTTTATCTTGAGGATCCAAGGAGTATTACAGACACCTCCTGGCAACAGCTTTAGTGCGTAATTACTCGGAAAGATTGTTCCTGAAATTTTTGTGATTAGCTTAACTTTAGACTTAGCCATTTGGCATTGAAATTTTCATATTGGTATTTTTGCTGGCAGATTTTAACCAAGTGATCTTCTGTCTAGTTTGTAATGTATCTAAGGATTGATGGGCATGTGACTTAACTTTGGTTTCCATTCAATATGTTTTCTAGAAGATTTGCCTACACTTCATCTTGCTTACATTTCATTTCAGCTACTTTATGCTAACTCTGAACTGTCTGCATTATATTTCATCCTTAGGTTTGTTCCTGTCCCTCACAGTAGGAAGATACAGGACCTTCCAGAGCAAGCACTTACAGTTACTGTATTTACTACTCATAATTTTAAATGGGAAGAAGTTCTAGAGCTATAGGTAAAACATTTATTTAGGATGCATTTCATTAAATAAAGCAATGAGAATAGGTAGAGCAATAAACACAATTCCCAGGAATAACTGTTGGCAGTGAGTCTTCAAATAATAAACCACTTTCTTTATAGTCTTCCATTTCTTCCATCTTGTAGGGATAACACCCTGTCCTCTCAGAAAAAGCACATGATCTGGGTTTCAGTTACTCAGAGCTGACTGAGAGACCGTGAATTTTCACTGGCTGAGATTTGATGTTTATTTCTGCTTAACAGAACTCACATTTCAAAGCTGCTCTAAGCAACTGATAAATTCAGGCACCGGTTGAACTACATCTGGTAAAGGATGTAGAAAAGGAAGACAGCGGTGTCCTTAAGGTATTAACATGCTTGTGCCACGTGCAAGACAGATCTTCTGTGTTACCTCTTCCTGCTGGTTCTTGTATTTCTTCTTCTTTTTCAGGGGAAACTAAGAAGGAGCCTGATCAGGGTTTCAGCTAATATCCAAACCCAAATCCAGGATTTAGCAACACTTACAAGTCTGTGGTAGAATTTGAGTTAATAATTGAACTCATACATCAACAAAGTCTTAGAGAAGCATGGAGCTGGAACTTTGATTCGGGGTTGTCTTTCTGAAGAATTACTTTATTAAAAATAAATGGCCAAATCCCAGGGTTCTTACTCAGCTTTGTCTTATTCCTGGATAGTGATCTATAAGAAAGGGAGTATTAATGACGTCTAGTACTAGAAAATACCTGAAGGGCTTTAAGCATACATAACAAGCTTCTGAAGTAATTTCTCAAATACAAATTGCACAAGGATAACTGATTATGGTTTAGAACATGTCATGTAGCAGTGCACATTCATATCCTTTGCAAAGCCATCTTTACTGACTGCACTATCCATTATAGACATTCCAAATCCCTCCTCTCTGATTTTTCTGATCTTTCTCACAATACTGAGACTAACCTTTGACTCTGTGCATACAATTTCAGAACCATACCTCTTTTTTTTTTTTATTTGTTGGGTTTCTTTATTTTTTTCTTTACATTCATGGTCCTAAAAAATTTCCAAAGTGTGTTTCTTCAACGGATCTTTTTTTCTTCCACTTGAAGTTTTTATTTTCATATGTTTTTCTCAGTATTTACATTTGGAGACTAAAAAAAAAGAATAATTTTGTTTCCACATCTGTTAAATTGCTCTTGGGTTTTGTTTCTGAATTTTGTGGAAGTTAGATCTGCTAAAGGCAGAATTTTGAAGGAAATTTTGCTACTCAGTCTTGCTCGTCCTGTGTTATCTTCTGAACAATATCGAGTCAAAAAATGTGCATTAGATTGAACAAGTGCCTGTATGGTCACATCGCTGCAATTTTCTTACCCGGTACTTTGTGCTATTTATTTTTCACGAAGGGTTAATTACAAATTGTTAGTGTGGCTGGGAGTTGTGCGTTTCCAAGTGGAGAATGCACGGGTATTAGCACACGTAGAGCTTTGGAAAGATTTTCTCAAATCTCTGTCTTTTCTTTGTTTCCTGCTGTGCCCAATTACTACCCCCATTCTTCAGACTCTAGTCAATCTTCAAAAATCATCTGTCTTTCCCTTTGTATGAGGGTGACTGTCCCCAGTTTATTACAACATGCCATTCCCATTTCTTATCTTCAAGTCTAAAGCACTTGGAGATTCTCTGTAGGAAAGAGATAAGATAAAGGTAAACTAAGCAGAACCAAATGCAGCTGAATCTGTCTGACTAGACCAATAACTTTTCAGCTTGACAAGAGAAGTTACCCTAGCAAGTTAAAGTGATATATTAGGCAGGAAGACACCGTCCCAATCACTATTTCACCTTTTGTCCAAAATTTTCAAGGGAGGACGGATCATTGAGAAGAATTTCTTGGATTATCTTTGATTTGCTGCAGATATTATTGCTGCTACTGAACGCTCAGAAAGAGCTTTTGGCAGTTATCATAATGTTCACCTGGAGAGTTGGGAGGATCTGCGGAGCACTGAGATCTCACTTAAACTGACAATAAAGGAGATTACTCAAGTGAACACGACAAAGTTAGAATGCATTGTAGAGAAAAATGACACATTATTTAAATCTAAAGGGAAGAAATGGATTTACAGAGAGGCAAACTTAGAGCCAGTTTATTTACATGGATTAATAGTTACGCTGTTTATGATTGTACATCGAATAGAGAGAGTTATTTTACGCTGAGCTATTTTATTACACCAGTAACTCAGTATTGTTGCAAAGAAGAGCAATTTTCCTGGTAGATAATTTATAAATCCTGATAGATAATATATAAACATAATTTATTTTCTGCAGTTGAGTAGCCCTGCATTTAAATACAGTACGGAACTTATCCTCCATCTCCAGACCACATTAAACACAGCATGACCAAGTAAATTCAGCAATTATGAATCTTTCCATTTATGACCCTGTGATTATACCTTTTCAAAAAGATTCAGAACCTTTTCAAAACAAACACAGTATTTTTTTCACTCTACAGAAAGGAAGATGACGCGAAAGAAGTAAAATTGGTGAGGATACCAGTAGAGTGCATTCACCCACGCAGAAAGAGAGTCAGGATGTCTTCTCTCAGTCCTGTGAACAACTCCACGCTCCCCTCCTGCTGTCTTATCACTACCTGATTACCACAGGTTCAGAATTTTTATTCTCTTGGAATGTCTTAGCTTTAAGAAGAGAAAGCTTTGTCAGCCACGCTGGCCATAACAGACCGAGTAACTAAGTGTAAGTGCGTGCACGGAAAGGTCCTTTTACCGCGTGAAGTCTTTATCGTTGTTACTGGCTTACTCCTTTGTGCTTTCTCTTAGTTCTGGAATTCTGGAGAGTTTCTGCCAAGCAGAAAACCCAAGAGCTGTGTGCTATTTAGAATAAATAGGTATATCACACGTAGTTCTGAAGAAAACTAAGCAAAGGCCACATCAAATGTGTGATAGCGTGATCTCACATCCTGCAGACAGATTACATCAATTTGCAGCCACTGATGTCTTATCTGCTCTCTTTATTATTTGGAAGTTAGGCTAAACTGATTTGGAAGTTAGGCTAAACTGATTTGGTTGTCATTTGGGGTTGGGTTTTTTATGAAGAGTGTTTTAAGGCACGGGGATTGAATTAAACTTCTAATGTAAGACTTAAATCATTATTGATATTAAATTTCTATTTGACAATAAGAATTAATACAAATTATGTTGATCCACAACAACACACCCCCTGAAATTTATGTTTGATTTTCATTCTCATAGTTGTTTTTATTTTTTAGTGACTTCCAAATCATGTGAAACCTTTGGCATATGCAGCTGTACTCTTTTTTTTTTTAAGTTTATACTTCTTAACGAGATTACTTTTGATGGTTTATGAAATGTTTTGTCATAAAGTGGTCATCTAATGCTTGTCTTTTAATTATAACAGACCATTATTGCTGCTGATTTACAATATATTATCCTCTTACGAGCAAATTTAATCACAGGAGCTCTATTTCCTGCTAATCTTTATTAGGATAGTC
The DNA here is from genome assembly GCA_024611175.1 of Megaceryle torquata. Taxonomy (NCBI): domain Eukaryota; kingdom Metazoa; phylum Chordata; class Aves; order Coraciiformes; family Cerylidae; genus Megaceryle; species Megaceryle torquata. Next base: position 46,070 of record JANIJG010025428.1, read on the forward strand.
GAGAGAAAACTCTGCCACATAGAACACACCAGTCTCTCTGTATCAGCATCAGAGAATAGTTTGAAAATTCAAAGTTATGCTTAACATTCTAAAAGAATAAACGTAGCAAGTTACTCAAATAACATTATCTTTGTTGTTAGAGCTAGGGAATCTTACCTCACTACTATTTCAATCGGCATCATTTTCTTCACAACCATTTAGAGATTTTTATAGTAAACAGTGGTGCCAAGAAGTTTCAGTTTGCTTTGCCAGAATTAAAGTGAGGATTTCTCCTCCTCTCCCCTTCTCCCATGTGCCTCAGTTTTCCATTATGCTGGATTTTATAAAGAAAATTGCATAAATACAATTTTTAAAGGCAAATTTTGTGGAATTGAGATGGGGGGGCAATTTCTACTTACAAAAATAGATTACTTCAGCTGACTTGTTTTACTTGGGAAACAGGTTTTTAGATCTTTTCTCTATTACTATGAGCCACTGAATATATTGAGAGTCAGTGAGTATATTACGAGACACTACTGCCACGGTCCTGCTGCACAGGCTCTCCCAGTTGCTCTTTGAAATGTAACCAAATATGAAGCTAGGAAAAAAGGTTTTTTAACAGTATTAGAGGCACCTGCACTGCTGTAGTATTTACTCAGTAGTAGTTCAAGAAATAACTACTAAAAGCAGAGTTGTCTAGTGTTTAACACACAGGGAGCAAATAGTAGGTACTATTTGTACACAAGCTTCTCCAAGTCCCTCTCTGCAAAACAAATACATTTGTGTAAATATCATCCTAGGAGCAACAGAGGGTGAAGTGAAGAAATCTGTTTACATACCATCCTGGCTGGTAAGTCTTGATTTCACTTGTCCTAGCAATGAGAGCTTCTGTTCTTAGAACACCAGAAAATGATGACTTTTTGAGGGCTTCAAAACCTGCCACATTTCGATGGGAGAAAGAAGGCAATGTCAAATAAAATCAAGTTCTGTAAGTAAAAGAGTTTAGAACAAGGAAAACCAGCAGATTCAGACAACTCAAGTAAAGCCCTCAATTTCTCCAAAACTTGCTTTTCAGTGACTGACAAGGGCAATCCAAACTCTAAAGTACTAAATAAAATGAAGAAAACATCAAGAAATAGCTCAGGAGAGACAACATCCTTCTCTGAAGAAAGGGATTGTGTGCTCCTTATACTTCTGCAGTTACTCCAATGCACAGAGCTAACAACCCTATTCAATTTTCTTAATTTTCCATTCCATTCTTGAGTTCTTTTATTGACAGTGATGTGTCTTGCATTCTTCTGAGCAGGGTGAGCACTTGTTGTTTGGTCTGGTATCACACTTCTCCTGGAGGAGCTTCAACAGCAGCTATTAGGCTTTTGCTCCCCGCTCAGATTTTGATGTAAATATTGCATTGTGCATCTGCTCATAGAATAACATCAGGTTTTAAGAACTTAGCTTCTTCTGATAGACAAGTATTCATCTTTCGTGAGCACAGGCAAATACATAAAGCCACCAAAAAAAAAAGTTCCTATATTCTTTGTGATTGTTCATTATATCATGAGTGGCGTCTTAACAGAGTCAGTAAAATTCAACAGTGTTTCAATGATTTCTAGCCAAATTCTGGATCTTTAATTAAACTTGCAGGTAAATGCAAGGTGTTTACGTTCAAAGACTGAAGGGTGGGCACACCCCGTGTCTTTCCAAGGAGAAAAGATGCTTTATGGCGGGGGGGGGGGTGGAGTGAATATTGTTGAGTCTGTAGCACCTGAAACCGTAATAGTTACTCTCATTAAATTTTCAGTCAATGTTGCTGATGCAATTGATTCTTGCAATGTTAGTGCCTCAAAATGTTAAGAGATGTATGTGATTGTGTTTGCTTCTCCAGGATTTTACATGGGTTGCTCTCCCATCTTCAGATGGGTGGTAAGGTTAAGTTGTCTGTCACGTCATAGCTTGCCACCCGGATAGCTTGTCTTTGATCCTGAGGACTGTGAAGTTTGAATTCGTGGTGAGAAGGCAGCAAACAATAAAATACAGGTTACATTTGTAGAAATTTTAGTTTATAAGTACTTGAAAGAAACAGTTGCAGAAACCTCTTTTTTTTTTCAGGATGAGCCTTAAAATGTGTCAGGATAGAGCAAGTTGCTTCTGAACACTGAATTGGAGAAATGAGCAAATGCTGAATTCTAAATTAAACTGAGAATTAATGAGTTTCATTTAATACCCAAACATTTGAATTACTTATTCAAAGTTCATAGATATCTGTACAGAGAAAATTTTATGCCTTCAAAATAAACAGTAGGAAAAAGTAAATGCTGTAATTTAAGCACTGTGTTGTCAAGATAACATGCAATCAGAATAATTAATAGAAATGCAAATACAATACCAGTTTCTAGAAGAGCTTTATCTTGTGAAACAAATCATTTAATTATAGTGACAGAGCCTGCAACTGAAACAAAAGAATGAAGAAAGATTTTTTTTCTAGAAGTGAGTAGGAATTTTCTGATTACTGTTTTCATTGAGAAAAGTAAGTTTATGAAAATTGAAACTTTCTACTGGAATACCTAAATTTTATTTTTTTTCCAAAGATGCCTCTTCCTGTTTTGAAAGTAATTTCTGAATAGCCAACAGACTGATTCTGAGCAAAACAAATGATTTCCCTGCCCACAGCCACTGTAGTTCCTGTGAAAGGAAAACAATCTTCAAAGTTCCTGCAGTCTGAAAACCAGAATACAGGTTCCATACAGCCTAAATGAACACCCAAATTGTAGATGCAGATGTAGTTTTGATCTTTTCCCCTCTTTTCTTTGTCAAGAAAAGCTTTGAGAGTGCTTTAGTTTGCTCCGACATACCGAGGGAATATTGTGAAATCTCAAAAGGCTAGCAGTCCAACCACTGCCCAGCTCTCGTCTGCACACTGTAATCTTCAGCTTGTTCACTTGCCACAATGAACACTCAAACCAGATTGATACTTGGTAATAGTTTTGTTCCTAATGCCTTGATCATATACGTGGAGCACAAGATTAATAGAGATTAGGATGAAACATGCTGTGATATACCTCAAATGGTTTTGTAGTTTTAAGAGATTAGAGATTACTCAGTTAAGTGAGAAAAATAAATATGATCTGGTTTTGAAGGACTGATTACAAGTAAGCGTTTAACCTGAAATAGAGCTCATACCATTTCTTTTGTTCATACTGTTTCACAGTCACCCTGAACTTGAGTTTGAGTGCAGGCTACTTACCCATCCCATTTACTCTTGTGGTATGTGATACTGGGCTGCCTGTCAGTACAAGGAGACTGCAGTCTTGTCTCTCTGATGTCAAATGTAAGATGGCATCACAAAGGCAAATAAGAATGGCAAAGACTACAAGTCCAGACGGGCAAATCTTGGCTCTTGACTGCATTCTAAAATGTAGGGTCTATCCCAGGTATGTTCCTGAGTGTGATCTAGGAGATAAGTTCCAAAGTGATTTCATCAGCTGTAGGTTTAGGGGCCACTGGCTCAGGGATAACCCTATGGACAAACAGAAAACTTCTGGCAGACTTTTATAACTCATTTGCATGTTTATCTGCAAGACAAAGAGTTCTATCTGTCCTGCTGTGAATGTGTCTTTTTCATTTGAGGTTTCAAATTGATGTTTTATTAAGGAATGAAATACAGTGCTTCCATTTCTTCAGTTTTACGTAGGTCTTCCATTAAGTTTCAGCACGAGACAACGGGCATTTTTGGTCAGTCCTGTGCAAGAATTCCAAAGCATGTATTCAAGCATGTTGCCTTTCACTTAATTTCTAATAATTTATAGTGCTGAGGAGAGAAACAAGACATTGACTATAATCACAGACACGCTTGCACTCACTTCCACTAAAACTATAAAAACTTAGGAACACATGAAATTTACTCAACAGATGTCTGACTTACGGACTTATGGACAGCAGTAGTGTCTGTGCTCGGTGCTCATTAGCACTAGATGTAAGGAAGGAGCAGCAGAGCTGATGGCTTTTTCATATCCTTGATGTCAGAACAATAAGTGACAGGAATACTGGCTTCCATGTGGACTCCAAAGAAAAGTTTCCTCTGGCAGCCAAAGACCTTTCTGCTCGCGCTTGCCAAGCTTACGTCCTTCTTGTTTGTTTTCTCCTGTTTGTTCCAATGCTAGATGAATAGCTTTTTTACCTCAGCTTGTCATGTTTCATTTTCTGTACCTATCTACCTACAGGCTCTGTTTCTCGGGCTTCTTGAGTCCTTTGTAGACTCATTGTTCAGGTTATGGTCTGGTCAGGTCTTTTCTTCTTAGTATCTGATTATATTCTCCCTGGTGGCTTATGCACTATGTATCTTTGCCAGCTTCAGGTCACAGCACTTCCCTCTCCATCTCCACATTTCACTGTTGGTTCCTCCACTGCTTTCTCACAGCTGTAACCCCGATTCCTTTGGTCCTGTCTTTGACTATATTTTATACGTAGGATGCACAATGAGCAGCTGCCCTTTCTTCCTTCAGTACACAGCTACACTGGGGGTTAATTCCAAAATGGAACCAAGACTTGGTGCATACTCAGTGCAAGATGGGGCTCAGGGGTTGATCAGTACTGAGCACTCAGGGATATGGTGCCTGCTTGGGGAAGGTGAATCACTGGGATTTTAGCTGCTATGCTGTATGTAGGGAAAGGAGAAAAACCTCTTAGCATTTGAAAAAGAGATTAAGTAGATCTGATTGGTATGAATTATGGTGTGAACATATTTTTCTTGCTTCTGATTCAAATCCTTAGATAAATTCATCTTAGTGAAGATCTCTGCTGTAAAATATTAACGTTACGGTGAATGAGTGGCAATATAATGCAAACCCAAGTAAATTCCCAAGTTTCATCTTGTATCGAAAGATACACATTTTTAAACTTTGAACCTTAACTGGATTCAACTTATTTGTCATTCCTTTTGTGCTCTCCATTTCAAAGTCTGCGAGGTGCTAGGAGCAAGGTCATCAGAACAGAGGCTGAGCTTGTAAAAGCATTTTGTAAGCAATAGTTTGCTCTAGCCTTTTATCAAAGAAACATCATAGCCTAGAGGTTACTTGGCTATCACTAGGGGGAAATCATGACTTAAAACTTGTTTATCATGGAGGAAACACAAGTGACAAAAGAGTTAATTTTAACTTTGAAAAAATATTAATTTAATTCTGATTGTATCCTGTTTTTATTGTTTGTACTTGACTGAAGGCTATGACTTTTGTGGATAACTTTTATTATTATTAAATGAAAAACTCATCTGTCAGCTTCCTTCTCACACAATCTCCTCGCCCTACATATGCAGGCAAAAACAATCTGTGCAGCTCTCCAGAGGCAGTGAAATGTTTAAAATGAGTAATTAATTCAAAAAGACTTCTGAAAATGTAAATCTCATCCAAGATATGTAAGCATCGATTCTGGAATATTATGAACTGCCATAAGTTATTACAGATGTTCAAGCTTTAGTGTTAGTGTTATTTTTTTGAGCTGCAGATAAAGATGTCTCTGATAGAAAAAAATTACAGTTAGTGGGAATCTAAGATTATTGAACCAAGTTATGTTACCAGGCTAAATGCACGTCTCATTTTTCTTTCTCTAGATGTGCTCCTGAGGTATCTGACATTTACCTGTGTAGACCTGTGACCTGCTGCTTAAGAAGGGAAGGAATCTCCTTTAAACCTCACATACTTGATTTTTTAAAATCTACCTTTGATTTGATTTGAAAAACAACTGGATGAATAGTAGAGAGAAAGTTTCCTGCGTGTAAGGCTGTAAGGAAAGCATTTTGATCGAGCAGTTTACATGCATATTTAAGTCGCTTAAGGGATTGGCGTACCCCGATGGTAACCAAGTCTGACCTAATTTCTTAGATCACTTCTGAAGCTGCCTTTGTCTCAGCCTACACACTGCTGTCTTGAGCATTAAACCCTTCTGAACCAGATTTAGTGCTTTTATACTTCTGTATTCTAGGATGGGGGCCTTTCTGTTTACAGAGAAGCCCCACTCTTAGATGGGACTGAGGTATCTTCTTACAGCCACACCTGTGCAGGGAAAGCCATTCTGGGACCTGCCTCCCAGTGCACTGGGTGTCCTGGCAGTTTGGTTTCACCTGGAAATAAAAGATTTTGACTTTTCGTTGAAGGGAGAACTGCTGAAGCCCGAGATACTGAGGACATTTTTCATAAGGGGGGGAGG